>JAUMHF010000014.1:12670433-12722205 GCA_032359275.1 Microctenopoma steveboyesi | reverse complement strand
AGCTGCACAGCAATCTGGAGCTGATGGACACATTTCAGCACAAGGTCCTGGAGGAGACGGAGCCTTTCCGAAGCAGTTCGGCCCTGCAGCTGGAGAAAGAGGGAGAGCACTTTGGACTGACGCTGGACACTGGAGGTTTTTCTCCAGAGGAACTGAGTGTCAGGCAGGCGGGCAGGAAGCTGAGAGTCTTTGGGAAGACAGAGAAGAAAGAGGAGGATGGGAAAGGCTCCTACTCTCACAGACTGCAGGAGTTCAGACAGGAGTTTGATCTGCCTGAAGGACTGAACCCTGAAGCAGTCACCTGCTACATGGATCCAGACGGGAAGCTCCACATCCAGACAGCCACAGTTCCACGTGTTGAGGAGGCTGAGCGAGAGCTGACAATCAAGAGGAGCTCGGAGGAGAAAACACAGCAGAGTGTGTTCACACACAGAGACACACAACAACACGCAGGACAAACCTGAACACATGCACTGATCACAGTGATGTTTGTTGATCCTTGTAAAGTTTGTAATTTCATATGTCTGTAAGTAAAAAATGTATATTCTAAGAAATGAATACAAATAAATGTAGATTATTTAAATCTATTAATTATGTTCTGTGGTGTTTTAATAATTTTAAATGATCTTGACACAAACACATGCAGATAAATATCTAATATAAAATATCTTAGGTAAACCAGTAGTTAACCAGTGATGTGAGTCTATGTTCGACACATGCCATCCTTATTACTTATGTATTGTTCTAATCTCAACACAAATACCTGTAGGTAAATATCTTAACTGAAAACAAAAACCAAAGACACGGGGTGGCACGGTGGTGTGGTGGTTATCACAGGCACCTCACAGTTAGAAGGACCTGGGTTCGAGTTCCAGGTGCCTTTGTGTGTGGACTTTGCATGTTCTCCCCGTGTCTGCGTGGGTCGCCGCCGGTTTCCTCCCACCGTGGATATGTCAGATTTTCTGTAAAAATCGGACATATTGTCTAATAGTTTAATAATAAACCTGCTTTATTAATTCCCATGAGTAAATAGTTGAGTTAAACAGCTGCCAGACAGTACGTGTTGGTAGAGTTTAGGTGTCCTGTCCACAGACAACCTGACATGTAGACTGGAGCAACTGGGAACTAACTACTCACTCTGCGGTTAATACATGATTTTCTACCTACTCAGCTACTTCCCAGCCTGTATGTACAGTTTCCAGTGATAGCCTCATGTAATTTAAACACCTGTCCATTAGATGGCAGCATTTATTTCTACAAACTTCTACCCTCGTGGTTCTTTGCTGCATTTGAAGAACCTATTGTCTGTTCTTGACGGCAGTTTGCCACTACTTGTCTTCCTGGTTCAACAAAAAACTAATTCAGCCATTAAAACACACAATTTAAGAAATGCTTTACATATACACCAGGGTATACACTGTACCAACCTGTTTTAGTGTTCCTGGTCCTGGAATGTCAGATCTTCCCAATGAATTCTTGGGTGGTCTTGTAGTATTTTGTGGTAATAAAAAAGGCTTAATGGTGAATATCATTGTTTCATGGCAGTATGTCCACAGCGGGGAGCAAAGATACATATGGATGACTGTGTGAAGAAATAGGGCAACGACGATACTGAAGCCAAATGTAAACCCACTGTTTTCTTTTCAACATATTCCATGTCTCACTCGAAGAAAAAAAAAAAGAAAAACAAGGACGGGTGATGAAACCTGGACTGGCAAGCACAGCGCTTTGCTGCTCGGGGATATTGTGTCAAGGCTGGTGTCAATATTTTTGACACATAAAGAGAATATATGAGTTTTTTCAGGGGGAAATATATATAAATATATATTTATTTATTTTTTGTTTGGCATTCACCTTTGAATGAACTCCCAAAAGCGAAGGCAGGGTGGGAGAGAAGAGAAGGGGAACGAAAGGCAACAAAAATAGAGGAAGGATGAGGAGGAGGAGGGGAGGAGGAGGAGAAAGCAAGGCTTAGCTCTGTTTAAATCATCTGCACTGTTCTCCTAACTCTGATTGCACGCGCAACAAACACACCTACATATTGAAGCTGCCGGGACAGCATCAAACACGCACGCACGCACACACACACACACACACACCAACACACACACAAAGAATCAAAATATCACTCTTGCGTTTTTCAGTCTTACGTTGTCGCACATGAAGAAGTTTTTAATGCACCATAATCCCCCTCTGTCCCCTGAACACATAAAAGAGACATCCTTCTGTCTGTGTAAGTGGTTCTAATGGCCACCGGCTCATCATCAAACACACACACACTCTCATCAACATGCAGTTATTCCTTTGGCGCTTGATCGCAGGCTGTTAATTGGCTGCCAAGCAGGACGCATGTGTGTGTGTGTGTGCGTGTGTGTGTGTCTGCACTGCAGATCCAGGCTCGCTCAGACATTCCCATCACGTCTCTGAGCCTCGATTAAGACGTTGCTCCAGTTTTGAACAGACAGACATGTGGGGAGGAGGGGAAGAGAGCTGGAGAGAGTGTGAGAGGATGCAGCAGGGGGGGAAAAGATGAGAGAACGGCAGAGAGGGAAAAGAGGAGATGATGAAGCGGGATGTGGCAAAGGGGGAAAAAGTGAAGGGCAAGAGCGAGAGAGGGGTAGTAAAATGCTGCAGTGGTTCAGTGTGTAGGATCTGGAAGTGATAACTCTCCTGTACTGCTGTCCTTATCTCCTGCAAAACAGGATGAAGCACTTCAGGCATCTAGAGTTCCAGGAGTGGAAGTCCTGTCCATGTCCCGCTTAGACAATGTTAGATGACTCGTAATAGTGCACCGATGAATTCGGCAAATGCGTCTCTTTCATAGACAGTGAACATTTACTACACGAGGAACCTTCTGGTTTCAACACCCTGCATATTGATACATCACAGCATTCATTCGCCAACTCGCTGTCACACACTACAGTGGTGCATATGTATGAATGTATGAAATACACCCAGGTGTAGGTGTGCTCAGTAGCAGATGCTCAATAGCAGGTGCTCTAGCCTTTGGATAAAGAAAATCATTGGTCTTGTAATTGAGTATAAGTACTGTGTATAATCTGCATTTAAATTTAGTTTTTTTTGTTCACTCACTTTACCACACGTCTGAAAAGTCGCATGAGGAATTTCCTGTTACTTTGAGGCACAACAATCTTTACCATAGACCCACGCTATAACCTCTTTCCATACAAAGTATAGGAGAGCCTCAAGATCAAGCTAACAGCAACAGACCAGTTTTTATCATAGAGAAAACTAATTCAGATTTGTGAAGAACACCACAAGAAAAACCTTTTCTTAAAGAGCTTGGACCTGATAAAAGGGAGAAATTACACAGTTTAAGAAGAAGGCCTGGCTGTTTCTGCCTCCTTTTTCAGCAGCCTGGTACGGAGCAAGCCTGGATTTAAGACAGGTATTACACATTTAAATTATTTTTTTAAAAATGCAAGAAAGCAGGAACAGACCAGGAGCCACACGGACAGTGCTGTATGTAGCTACGCAGCCTAACGAGGGCTACACGATGGAGATCCAGAGACATAACGACGAGGTGACAGAAATCGACAGGTTTTGTCAAAGATATTAGACTATTAAGTTCTGTGGTGCATTTGAGCTTGTGAAAGGAAACACTCAGAGCTTGTGGACTTTATTGGCTCACTGGATGCAGCAGGACATGGACATCTGCAGACTGCTGCTACTGTATTTAAGGGGACATCTAAAACTCCTAGACTGCACGAGAGCTGACTTTGTTTCCATCCAGGCTGATGTCAGCTTGTGATTGTGGTGCGTCACACCGGCAAAGCCCTCAATGTGCGCAAAAGGTTTTTTAAATTTGCACTTCTCCAGAATGCAACCGCTGATTTCCACGTCACCGCACTGCCACAAGGCCAAGCTAATGTCTCAGACATGATGGAGCAAGTGTAATGAGAAGAGCCACACGTGGTGTGCAGAATAAGGTGCAAGATGTGTATGAGAACGCACAGTACGTGCACGAGCTGCAGGCTGCAGGCTGCATCCCACAGAACAAAGGTCAGGCAGCTTTTCTTTGATGTAGCTCTGGCTGTATTTCAAGATCTCTCAAGAGAACCAATGTCCATGGCTATGTAGTGGCACACAGGCTTCCAGTGCAGTTAGACTGAGCTTCCACAGTCCTAAATGAATGTTTATGCTGTATACTTTACTTGTATTAGTCTCCCATGGGTCTCTATGCATACGACAGACTACCAGTCAAATGTTTGGACACATGTAGAAATGTTGGTGAAAGAAAAGCAGATGTCATACTATGAAATTGATTGGAATGAATATGTTCATTTTGTAAATGACTGTTAAAACATACAGAGGGTTTCATTAATAACATTAATATTGTTAAGTTGATCTCTGTATTTAATTGGGTGTTTTTTAGGTTTATGACACCATCTTGATCCAGGAAGGATCATAGGAGAGGTTTGCCTTCACCAACCACCTAAACAGTGCTATGCTGCTGGGAGACAAATTTGAGGAGTACAACACGCAGTTCCCTGACGCAGCGTTGAAAAAGAATCAGTGGATGCTTCAATGGGTGAGATGTGTGAATGGATAATAACTGAATGAAGACGAGTGAATGTATAAGGTTAAAGTGCATTTCTGAGCCTGTTTCAAATGTCATTCTGCTTTTTCAATATTGGTCAAAATCAGGAAAGACTTAAGTGGTGACTGTGTGACCTCGTTGGATTCAGTGGCTGATTCCATCTCGTGTTCTTGTGTTTTGAGAGACTTTAGCACTGCTGAAGATCTTGAGTACCACTCCAACCGCAACAGCTGAGGCTGAGAGGTGCTTTTCAACTCTGAAAAGAATCAAAACCTTTCATTCGCAAACTAGCCGGCTCTAAGAACCGATGCTTTGTGCCAGAAGAGCCGACTCCCAGATACAAATCTTTACATCTGGGAGTCGACTGGGATCTTCTGATGATGCTGTATATCCAGGCATGCGGAGGCATTCTTTATTTTGATGGGCACATGCATCCAATGATATGCAAAGACGGACACTGATCATACCATTATGTGGAAGAGGGCAGCCACTCTGAACACAGGTTCACAGAGCAAGGGCCAGACTTAAATGACCAACACATAAACTATTCTTAATCGCTAAATTAGACTAAAACATAAAGGCTCAGAGAGAGTCCAAGAGTCATTTGGGAGCTGTTAAAAAAGGAGCTGAGAAAAAAAGAGTCAACAACATGAACGTATGTGTTTGTGCATTGGTAAACTCTCATCTCACTCAGAATTAAAAAAAATAAACCTCTGAATTGAGAACTTCAGAGCCAATTTATACCTTTACAGGAGCTCATGAAAAACACGAGAGGGTGAAAAAAAACAAACAAATCAAAAACACACAACACAGAGGTTATGGAGAAAAGGAAAGATGACAAAAACATCAGACATATGAAGAACTGTGGGGCTTGGAAAGAGAATACATACAGTATATATAAAAAGAAATGTGCAAAACAACGACTCACAGTTGCAGGGAGGGGCTGGGGTGATAATTTGAAGGTTACATATTCCACATTTTTAGTTTACGTCCTAATGAAGCCATAAGAGACTGTTGGACATTTCTGGGTCACACTTTACACATGCTGTACACAAACATACACAGCACACACAGATTAGGGTGCAGATTGCCTGTTATATAATCTTGCGAGAGAGAGAGAGAGAGAGAGAGACAGAAGAAAGGCACGCCAGCCAAATCAGCGCCACACACCAGACACACTTCTCACAGCTGTCTGTCAGACTCCATGTTGCTCTTTCCCAGCTGCAGCATCCAAATGGTTTCACCAGCTCCATAAATATTTTGATTTCACGTAGAAAGTCTTTATAATTTATGCCTTTTCAGCTGATGACAACAGCCAACTGCTCGATTGTCAAGTGACAGACACACACATTGCTTGGTGACAGTAGGTGAAGAACTGAAAGAAGAACGGATTCTAACTTCATTGGCCTCTTTTTAACTTTCTGATCTCAGCCTACAGGTCAGAGGGTTAATTAAATAACCTGTTATCTGTACTACAAACACATTTGTCTTGTTCTCCAGTTTAGTGACCTTGAGACTTTCTTATTTTTGTGGCAGTAAAAAGCGCCTTTTATGTACCTCTCTCTCTCTCTCTCTCTCCCGTTTTTTTGTGAGGGACTGTGGTCTAGATGATCTCAAAGTGCTATCATGTTTGTTTCATGGGGGATAATTAAATAGGTAATAGAAACCAGCCTGCCCTCACCGCTATTGATTCATGTGCAACACGCACTCAAACACACACACACACACACACACACACACACACACACAATACCATCACATCAGCAACAGCCTTTCATGTTTTAATGGAGCTGTTTAACCTAATCCATATTAGCTGCCTCTCCTTCACCCTCAGCCACTACAAATTCTTAACATCAGTATCAGTCCAAATCCATACGATTAGCGACTCCTTCACTGGAAAGTGTCTGTTTGATGGAAATCAAACACGCAATCTGGCAAAAACCCCATCCTCCCTCACAAGCACGCTACAGTCTCTAAATCCATGAAATCAAAGAAAAAGCAACTCACTCTCAGAGCAAGTCATGTAGCGCCATGATGACTTTTACCACTAATTATCTGTGTTTTTAAGAAGGGTTGTCTCTCCATAGGGATTGATCTTGCAGTACGGTATTGAATTGTACGCAGTAGTTTCATGTTTAGGTGTTGTGTCAAAGTCTGTTTCTCTAGACGTGAACCCCAGTCCCTGGTGTGACGACCCGATTCACACCAGACGCCGGGACGTGATAATCAAGTGATAACTGTGTGTTATGCATTTTCCCGCGATTAACCAGAGATGAACAACAAACAAAAACAACAGAAAATGCATCTGAACATAACTGTATTGACATAAGACATTTTGCACTCCTGACAGTGCTCGTCTGAATCAGCAGAAACCAGATCACATGCCATGTCTACATTCATTGTTCTACTGCATCATTGTCGAGCTCACTATGGTGCAAACTTTCGCGAAATCTCGACAGTCACAAAGCAGATATGATGAACGCAGATTTGTCTGTATAGTTCCATCCTCTTGTAAAAAACTTATGTTTAAAGCATGAAAACTTGATGTTTTAAACAAACAGCACAACACAAATACAAACCTAATGTCATCTTATACTATGTCCGTGATGAATAAGGCTCCAAATGTATTTTTCCTCTCATTTCACTGTAATATTTTGTGATGTGTTTGAAAGTGATTTGTGATCCACTGTCAGAAGAACAATAATTTATTAAATAATTCAAAACCATCTTACTTTCTCACAGTTTACCAAGAATCCTTGAAGACAACACAGATGTTTTTACAATTTCTATCTGTACATTTTTGACACAGCGTCTGCGATTATGAAATCGCCTGTTGCGTTTGCCTTTTGTATTCGCTGCATGTAATTTAAGACGAGTGTCAAAAACAGCGTCGCGGCTCTCTGTTGCATGCGTGTCTTTGTTCTCTACATGTGTGTGCCTTTTTTCTCCTTAATGTGCTTTGTTTGTCCGTGTATCTGTATGACGATGATTAGCAGTGATGGATGATAGTGACCCAATAATTGTGACAAGGACACAACGTTAACATTGAAGAGGGAACAATGGCAGTGCAGCTGTGTGGCCATTGCATTATTCAGACAGGATGGATAGAGAAAAAGGGGGAAGGGGAGAAAATGGGGAGTGGGAACATTTGGGTAGAGGAAGGAAGGATGAGGTGAGTGAGAGAAAATGGGGCGGGGAATGGAGCTACGTGTGGAGCAGGTTATGGATAGGAGAGGAAGGCGGTGAGATGGATGCACCGACACATGGGCGAGGAAGCACAGAATATGAAAACACGAATGAAAGCGAGGAGATGTTGTGTACATATATGTGTGGGAGCCAAATAATGCACCATCCCCATGTAAAGTGACAAGGTTTTATTGAGACTTTTGTAATGAATTCAGCACCACTTTTTACATCTCGATGAACTCAGTGAAAGAACAGGTGGATGAGGTGCAGTAAAGTTATGTAACCGCGTTGGATTGTGTTTCACAGGATGGTGTCACTTTTCCTTGCAACATGTTCGCAATTATATATATATATATATATATATATATATAATTTCAGAAGCACCTTTTGACAAAATATTTTTTTTCCTGCTGTATATGCATTTCATATCGTTGCCGGATTCTCAGGCTGTAAAACAACATTAGAATGTGATATGCTACACCTACTGTGGTAAGTGCTCCTTCACCGGTATTAAAATGGAAACTAATATAAATACTGCACACTAGCGCTGGGTGTCTGGCTCAGGGACACACCTGGTAGGGGATGGATTAGGAGTCAGACAGGGTTCAGCCCACAACCTTCTGCATCCCAGTCTAACGCTTAACCCATTGAGCTACCAGGCCGCTTTAGAAACTACCAGTGGAAACATTGTGGTGACACATAGACAAAGCCTTTCTTTGCCAGACTACTGATCTGTAATCACGGCTGTCTTTTAACAAGCAATAAGACATACTAGGCCCAAAGGACTATTTTATTGATCCTTGACCAGTATCTGTTACCTTTGTCTCTGTGGGGAAATAAAAATTGGAGCTGAATGTGATATATCTTTTGCTGTTTAGATTAGAATTTTATGTACCCCCCCCTTCATTAGTCATAAATTTACTGGACAACGGAGAGAGAATATATTATAAATAGTGGGGTCTAATTTAAATAATTAATTAAATAAAGTCAATTTTTATTATTGCAACATGTAAAATAGAACTTAGTTGTAGCATTATGTGTAGGTCATTGTCTTTAGAGGTTCAGGTTAAAAGACTTTAGGGCAGTAAGGTCAGGAGGTTCGATATTCCAGTTCCTGTTTTGGTCTATCATGATCTATTTTAAGTTTCACTCGATGTTCAAAATTGTTCCGTCTTGCCTTTGGTGTCAGCAAGCTGATAAAATATGTATGGTTTGGACTTTTCACCTTTCCGATTTTTATTCCTTGTATAAATCAAAGGAAAATGGAGCCTTTTATGGTTGGAGCTCATCCATGTTTGATGTGCAGCCAGGAGGAAGACCTAGATAATAGAAGCTATCAAAGACATACAGTGCTCTGAGTGTGTCTGTGTGTGGGTGTGCATGCATGCATGCATGTGTGTGTGTTTCCTCTTTCAGATTCTGTTTTATTCTCGGGCATTAATGGACTTGAATGTGTTACGACATACATTTTCACAAGAGCTGACACTGAGCTAAATGGGTTCTCACACACAGACAGACACGCACACACACTCATATGTGCAGTACATGTGTTTATGTAAAATCTGCAGCGTAATCTTAACACAGTAACTGTAGGTAAATGCAAGAACACGAGATGGAATCAGCCACTGAGTCCAACGAGGTCACACAGTCACCACTTAATTCTTTCCTGATTTTGACCAATATTTAAAAAGCAGAATGACATTTGAAACGTGCTCAGAAATGCACTTTAACCTTATACATTCACTCGTCTTCATTCATTTATTATCCATTCACACATCTCACCCATTGAAGCATCCACTGATTCGTTTTCTGCTAGAGAAGAGCACAAAATAAAAGGAGAAAGAAAATAGATCAGTGGAATATTAGTAAGGGAAATACGAAAAATGATCACAGCAGAGTAAACGTGATTTATTATTATCTATGGATGTTATTTGATTGTTTTCAGGGGTTCATATGTCATATCTCTATCTGTATATTTTGTCCTGGCCTTTGGCAGCTGGCTCTCACTGTGGAACAAAATCAATAGTCATTTCAAAAACATGACTTGATAATGACTTATTATACACTGTAATGACTGTAACTGAGACTAGCATTCCTGTAATATTTATGTCACATGCAACTATGCGTTTTCATATCAACAAACCTTTTTAAGGTTTCTTTATTTTACAATATCATTTTATGGAAACCAAAGGGTTAAAGTACTTCTCCTTTTATCTTTATTAAAATAAAGATGACAGTCATGCCTAAAGGAAAACTTCACAGGTTTGACAGTTTGTTTACAGGTATTGAGAAGTAATACTACATTTGTGAAATAAGCTGCATAGAAAAAGCTATTGTTATTCCACACCGAGCAATAAAAATGTCCCAAATGTCTACCAGCAAAACAAAGACATTTCATTTGTGCTGCTCAATACAAATGTAATATCACATGGATATATATTTTTTTCTAATACTGGTGCAGAGAACACAATATTACTGTTAAACCTTTTTTTTCTTAACTGACTGAAGACAAATTTAATAAATATGAATGTAATCACTTTTTGTACATATCAATCTACTGATTTTATTTCAACTGATGTGAATGACGGTGAATATCCTGTGACAGAAAATAACCTAAATGATATTGTACCCCAATGCAACAGAACTGAATGAAATTATTGTGCAAAGTTTAATTTCATTTAATAATGTAAAATAATATATAATTTCTAAAAGGTCAAAAATGTTCAAACTGTAAGAAACATGTTTGCTGTGTAAATAAATCATTGCAGTGAGTAAACATATTAATGTGGCTTAGCTTGTTACTGATGTACAATACACAAAGAATGTCAATCATGCATCTTTATCACAGCAAAAAGATAAGTGTACTTTAAAACACGCATTTTGGACGTGTTCACAGTGCGTGCACAGATTTATCCAAGCATGGCCGGGTTGAATATAGAGAATGTTCGGAAAGCAGACGCTGTGGAGGATAATTCCATTCCAGTTCTCAGTAGGTAATGTCAAAATAATTATCAAATGAGACAGCTCAGTGGGCAGGCAGCACCTCTTCATTATGGAGCAATGTTGATGGGGCACTGTTACAACCTCTACGGCAGTGCTGCACAGTACAGGGTTTCACATACAACTCCTCATGTCCTTTTCACTTGTATCCTTAGTTTTGCCTGCCGCTTATGCAGCTCTGATGTTTGGCCTGCTACGTTTGGTGCAATGGGATCATGAGCTAAACTGACGCTGTTGAAACCAAAATGTTTTATTTGCACATCAAGTCCCTGCGTGTGGAAGATTCTGTGAATATAATTGTATTAAAATATTTAATTAATGAAATTGTATTGTAAAATACAGGAACTTCATCTAGCTTTATTAACAGGTATTGTCTAGCTACAGTATGACCAGAGTATTTTTTACAGGTGTTACATGCAACATTAGCAATAATGAATTTAAAAGAATCATGATGGAACTTTTGTCAGACAGATGCCTGGTTATGTACGTATGATGAAAATAGGAACAAAAACCGTGCACCTACTTACCTACCATAACAGTTGTGTGTGTTTTTAGGAGAGTGGCAGACCTCATTAGACCAGAGAAAAGTGTGCGTGAGGCCTTGTAGTTGTTATTAATATATTACCTCCAGTCTCACCTTGACTAACCTTCCACACACACGTGCATGGGTGCACATACACAAACCTGCACGCACACACAGCACACAAAGAGTCACCGCACCAAAGGGACATCACATTAGGGACATTTCTGTTCTTATGATTGACTGGTTCGAATAAAAGACCTTGGAAAAACATCTGGACAAGTGACAAATACACCCTTCCGGCTGTCTGAATGAGACAGATACTGTAGGCATGCGAGAGAGGGAAAGCAAGAGAGAGAGAGAGGGAGAGAGAGGGGGAAGATTTGTGTGTGTGTGTGTGTGTGTGTGTGTGAATGCATGTCCTTCGCAGCCACTTGACATCACACAGCCCTCTCATGGCAGCCTTCTTGGATCAGCAGCAGAATGGAAACGGTTATTTAGCAACAGCTTATTTGGTCTGGGTCAGACCTCCGGTAACTGTTTAATGGGTTTGAGGGCGACCACTACATGGAGAGAGAGCAGTTTTATCTATCCATACACACCCTGAGCTTGCATACAAAATGTGGACGCTGGAAAAATACAGTTATAGGAGAATATGAGAATGAATTTGTGAATTTATTTTGAAAGAGGTAAATTTCTAAGTTGACAGATGATATCAGGCTTCAGATACACAAATTATAACACTGTCTAAACTGCTGGGATTTCATGTGTGGTTTTACAAGAAATTAGCATAATCTTACATTTGGGAGTTTGTAAATGTATTGAAAAGTAAAAAAAGAACACAGCATTTTGAGAGTTTAATGAGGGTTAATTGTTTTAATTGGCCTTTTGACAACAGCATACACAATACACAGCCATGCACACACACAATAGACATTCACACACATGCACAAGCTATTACAATTTCAACTCTGAAGGGGAAACAAACAAAGAAAGTGTGTGGTGACTAACTCCACGAAGATTATAATTCTCCTGCACATTCAGCATTTTCGAAATGCTATTTTCAAAACCATCATCAGCACCAGTTTCTGCATGCCTTTCATGGGAAGCTCTTATGCTACATATCTAGACAATAACCCGATAGATGCATATACTGACATGACGTACACAAAGACATGCCTACACGTGCAGAAAATAAAATAAAAGGAAGAATCAATTCACAGACATCCACACGATCCCACCTAAATTGACAGCTGAAGGTTCTGCTGAAGGTCATTCATAATGATTAACGAGGCACTTTTTCAATGATTTTCAAATGACCCTTGGGACGACTCGACCACTGACATCCACTGGGTGAGCTCGGGGTGGTTTGGCCGACATCCATTCAAGAGAAAATTACTTTATTGTGCCCTGGGATGCCTGACAGTTTAATAGACACAGAGGAGCAGCAGAACAGGACAAAGATGTAATGTCAAACAGAAAGCCAGATGTTACAAAGCGAATGTCATGCATGTATGGAGATGTTCTTTACAGACGTGTAACAATCAGGCAGCTGAAACAAAGAGAAACAAGGAAGCAGGAAGCTATGTGAAGACATTCATGTGTGCAGAGAGACAGTTGGGGTAACCCATAGCCAGAAACCTGACCATCTATCCGAGAACAATACCAGTCAGCACCAATGGGAATGTGGCCCCTGTGCAATCACAACAAACACACACGCATGCTTTCGGCAGCACCTTTTTGCAAGCAGCTGATGCAGAGGTTTTGGTAACAGCCACGCTGATGGTGTAATGGCTAATTTCACCTACAGACACTTTATGAGTATGTGAACATAATAATCACCTTGAGCCATGCAGGCAGCGGATTCCCCCAGAGATCAGCTATGACTGATTTGACATAACACACACACACACACACACACACACACACACACAGCCGCTTGATGCCGATATTTACATATAAACTACTGTAGCAACATAGGCACTGGGTGTCACCTTCACACGCAATTCAAGGTTATTGCAAAAGCACGAAAAGATGTGTCAGTTAGGTATTTACATAAATGTATTGCAGAGGAGATTAAGCAAATCATTTTCTATTGTAAAAACTGTCACAGGGATTTAGAAATGAATTCATCTGTTCTTTCCATTCACCATATTCTATGTATGATTTTGTAAAAAAAATCTGATATACTAGGTCTTGTATGATAACCCAATTGTCAGCGAAGCTTTAACATTACTGGCTCTTTTGAATGAATTTGATCACACAATAACACAACCTGCTGACATCAGCAGCTAATTTTACTGCATCTGACAGTCACATCATTGCCAGGGCTTGCATCATCAGGTTTTAAAACATCATGCATTTTACAGAACCCCTCAGCTCATTATCACCATAACCCAGCAGTTTACTGTATTCTACTGGAATCCTTTGCCAGCCACAATGCACCTCTGACAAGGAGTCATCAACATAGTGCAGTACAGTGCGGTACGATGTCATTTGTGGTGATAGTGTTTGGTGTTCTCCTTAAATCAAAAGGCTGTATCACCATTCATTTATCGAATCATTTATATCCGTCTCCATCTTTTCTTCCATCCTTCAAGCCAGTCTCCATCTACACAAAGAAAACTGCTAACTAGCTCCCTCATTACTCTTACAATTGATATCTCAGTCAATAAACCGTATCTAATTGCGCTGCTGGAAACATTTTTAGCATGACTAAAATAGCTCATTCCAGGGGATATAAACACAAAAACAGATCACAAAGTATTTGACAATAACATTCACACCCTGCAGTTTGATCTATTAACTGTTAGAGGTGAACAACAGTAACAGTAAGAAACTATAATGCACATAACAGAACAATGTTTTGTTCTTACTTTCTAAAATAAAAATAGTACAGCTGTTTACCGGTTTTCTATTGTTTTCCAACTGCACCACGTTGTTACTGAGGTCACAAGACATACACACATACAAACATGCTCACATTAATGTAACATTTTAATTTAGTGCGTTAACAAGATGTAATTTTGCAGATTAGTACTGAACAAAATACAGGTGTAGCTGATATTGTTGGATTTTGGTGAGAAATCAAAGCATTTTCAAAGGCAAGGCAGCTCATATGTTATATTTTAATGAATCACCTGTAAATTAAGTATGATATTACGCTTTCTTTATGTCTTTCTTCATGCAGTGTAGGGTTAGGGTTAACCCCTAACCCTAACCCTAACCCTAAATAGTTCAAGAGGACAAAATATGGACTGCAAACAAAACCAACAACTCTAAATTACAGACAAAAACATTATTTTTAAATGTGCAATTGTTAATTCTAAACCAATATTACTATTTTACAATAGACCACCATGAACACAATAACGCTTACTAAAATAACTAAAAATAAGGCCACAAGTTGAATATTTTATTGTTTTATTGCAAAAATATATAATTTAATAACACTACAAAAACATCAACACAAACATAATACATGACGGTCTCAAAGACAAACCAATAGCACATCTGTAGCTAAGTATTTTTACTGTGCTTTCAATGAATCACAAAACAGTTAATTCTTTTTTTAAAACCTTATGTGTGAGTTACTGATAACATGAATATTGTCTTGGACATGAGAATTGATGAAAACCTAACAACCACATACCTGCTTTTGTATATCAACACTGGGTGAAAGCTGCGCATTCTCCCTACGACCAAATGTGGGATGACCCAATGTATGTACCCATTTTCCACTTCCTGAGAAGTTACCTAGAAAGTCCTGAAGTGGGTCAGGTCATGGGTAATACAAGTATTGTTCTCACTGCAAATGTGCATTTGAAAGTTAAAGTCAAATAATGTTGGCTAGACATGTGAAATAAGTACAAGCTTATTCCAAACCTTCTGGCAACCAGACTCTTGATATACAGTCCTGTGATCTTGGCTATATCTGTATAGTTGCTCTTTGTCTGCGCAACTAAGTCGGATAACAGAAAAGAATCCAAGCATATAAAATGATTAACAGCTAGTTGTACATACTATTCATCTGTATAGACATCATTAGGATTCTCACTGCCGGAACCATGTCCCCAGATATAACCCTGCCCACGTTTCTGCCTTGTTTCTGAGGTTTTTATCGAAACCAAAACACGTTTTCCACAATGATGAATGAGCGTATTAAAATCACTCAGATGTCAGTGCAATCTTTTATTGTTTTTAGATCCCCATGCAAATGATTTTTTTGCTGTTAATATCAGGTATCATGTATTGCTTTTGTACACTTCTCAGTCAAAGAAGTGTACAAAGTGTTTACGCAGTCATTTTAGTATTTAGCCAATTCCAACAAAGCCCAACGCACACAAACACGAGACCTTGTTGTAGAAATTTATGTGGAAATTAAAGTGAAAATAAAGAGATATCCCTTCTCTGAAAGTCCAATACGAACAACAAAGTTGTCGGTTCAGATGTGACACCAAATGTGTTATGCTATTTAATTTTACACTACAAAGTTGGCTCCTGCATAAACACTTGACTGAATGGTTGATCGAGCTCCAGCTGACAGTCACTGTAAAGTAACAACACGTTAATAAATCTATGCTGGTTTGCTGTGCTTTTTTATTTTTCCTGTAAAATGAGAATTGCTTTATAGAAGACAGCAAGGACAAAAACCATGCCATTCCAAAAGTGCTGAGAATAAATCATATAAATAATGAAAATATGTTTGCAGAAACATCTATCATTGTATAATTAGTTGTTGTTAGCAATGACAACAAGTTATTATGTTTTTACTTTCGTATTCAGCAGTAATGCTCAAATGCCACAAACACTCTTAGGCAAAATGTCTAGCTTAAGTTTGTTGACATCAAGGTCCAGTGCTATTTACCTCTTGTACAAAATCGTATCATGTGCTCACTATCCTAAAAGACTTCTGTCAAACCCTGTGCTTATGTTCTTACATCGTATTGCTACGCCATACACGGAAATATGATGCTCTACGCTAATCAGTCTGCTTAACTGTCAGATTTTACACCATGGGAAGCATTGAGAGTATAAAGTGATATAATTAGCATTAGTAAACACAGCAATTAGAGTAATTACTGTATTATAAACTATTATGTAGTTTAATGTTAAGAAAAACTCTGACACTAAAAGGTCAGTCACTTATACACATTTTAGTCAAACAATAGGGCAATGGATTTCTCATAAAGTGCAAATTAAATTAGTTCCAACATACACATTGTCTGACATTCTTCTTATTGCCCATAGATAATGTTGGCAAAACATAAATACACCGTAGAAAGTTGGGGGACAAGGGCATAAGCATTTTGGTGGCGGGGGAAATAACGGTGCTCAAAATATGAGAGGCACTTGTAAGGATGTGCTGTTCACCAATTGTTCATGCCACTGGCATCGTTTTTAAGTTGAAAATGAAGCTAAAAAGGGTGGTCATGTTAAGCCAATAACAGGACATTTGGATAGGGCCAAAACAGTGTGAAATTTACACAACTGAGCAAACTTTACTTGAAAACATGCCGAGTGGTAAAATAAAAGCACCCAGCTTTCTACATGCCTTATATCATCCAATATAAAAAGGTGCATTTTATTGTTGTTGCACCCCTCAATGGATTAAACATCTGCACAGCCACAATAGTCCACATATTTACACTTTACTGCTAAAACATGTGTTGCATTACTAAAGACAAATGTTACTGCTTGAATCAAAGATCAAATGGTGCAAAATGGTTACCTGTCCAGTAGACTACAACTGCAATATACCGTATTAATGTCTGATAGGCTAGAGCTCTAAACCCATAGAGTTAAATGCAGACTAATGGGACTTTGCAGATGTCTATTGGCCGAGCAAACTTTCACTCTAGTAGAACATCACAGCTTTTAAAAACACATACCCATTTAGAATGTAAACTGCGACCGTTCCTGACTTGTCTTTTATGAAAGTGTTCATTTATGATCTTGACAAGGAGTGCCAATAGCATAATGGCTTTCTACCACCAGTGACACCTTTGAGTTTAAAAGACAAATATGATCTTTAAAAAGTGAAATACCTATTTAAAACCTTACATTCGCCTCGTGTGCTTCTCTTTGCTTTTCATACAGTCTGGTGATGCCACCTCTTATAAAACTAGCTTTACAATCTCATCTCATTTCCTCTCTTATGCCACAGCACTACAAGTACACTCTGCATAACCAAGAAAAATATTAGCATGTCATCTGCAAAAAGGATATATACTGTCAGGAAACAGTTCTCGCTTTAGGTGAACAAAGTACAAATAACGTAAAACATACCATAACAGAGAGAAATAAATCAAGGGCTCGATCACTGACATCAGCATATAAATCATACCGTACAATATATGTTCACAAACCAACCTCTGTGCATACCTCTCTTGCCTTTATAGACAGGGAATTTATTGCTGTCTTGCTGAGGGCCATTGGAAATATTTAAAGATCTTGCACAAAAACGCAAAATGAAACACAATCACCAGCAACATAACAATATCCGATCACTCTGCATACCTATTTGAACCAACTTAGTTGGAGACAGATGTGCTGGTTGCCCCCACCCGGCCAGGGCCATTTTCTAAGTAGCAGGACAGCTGATTTTGAATATTTTTCACTAATAACTAATGTGTACTATCTTGTCCACAGGATGGCAGACAGAAAAACAATGCTCCCTGCTTTAAATTTATAATACATTATATACATGAAAGACGTGTAGACAGAGTAGTCCAAGCGTATAATGATGAAACAAACGGTCTACATTATTTTCGCTCATTTTTTTTTTAAAACAAGTATAAATAAATAAACGATTATCAAGTTGATCTACCTCCGTGTTTTCATCAGTCCTGTTAGAGTGAGGTTTATTGTAGTGTGGCAGACATGGTGGAGAGAGACTCAGTGGTGCGGTCAGCTGAACAGTTTGCTGAGGGTTTTCTGTGGTACCTGAAGGTTGTTGGTTTTGTGTGAAGGCTCCATGAAGATCAGAGTACACGACCGAGCGAAGGCTGCATTGGGATTCTAGTGGAGGTTCCAATAGAATCTGAATGAAGGTTCCATTAGCATCTTGCTAAACACTCCCACTAGAACCTGTGTGATTATTTCCATGAGAATCTGAGTTGCTGTTCCATTCCACGAACAAACTCTCCATCAGGTTTGACTCAACTTTATCCAAAGACTTCCATAGATGAGAATTCACCTGGACGAATGTTCCACTGAATAATAATGGAAATGCCTTTAAACAATAATTTACATTTCCAGTAGAAGTAGTAGTAGTAGAAGTTTCAACCTGAATAAACGGTAACCAGAAGATCGGTGGTGGGTGAGTAAGAGGTCACTGCTCTCAGCTAAGCTGATTTGAGATGTAACTAGAGCCACTATAAAGGTCCCTTTGAATCAGAGTGAAAGTCCCATCACGTCAGTTGTCCAGTGTATGAGGCAATTTTCTCAATGAGTTCTACAGGAACCAGTCAAGATCTCAGCGAAGATACAGTTTTTCAGAGCACAAATTAGCGGAATGTCTGATACAATCTGCAGCTTCATTCAGTAGCTGGATTTAAAGACCACAGTTGGCACCGTCGCCACAATCATTGCTCATTTAATAGCACTGACATATCGAACAGCAACAGTTTGACGCTGCCAGTGAGCAGAATTATGTTGTGGGTTGTGATTTACATTCAACCAGACAAACAAATGTAGAGAGAGCATCCTAACACATAAAACTCCTGTATCATCTCACACTTACTTTATAGGCTCACTAAGACCCAATTTCAGATTTGAGCCACTTTAAAACAATGACCGTGGCATCACGTGACCTCAGCAGTAGATGAACTGAACAAAGAAAAGATTGAATCTACTAATTTTGCTCCATTACTATTATCTTCATCCTGCCTGAGAATTGATGCATTGTCTCCTGATAACTGTACTTCCACAAAATACTGACATAGAAAAAGTCATTACTGTTCAAATCACCTGAGACAGGCTGGAAAAAAAGAGCCTCCCATATTAGTGTTATAGCCAAAAAAGCGCTGTTTGCTCTGAGCCATATCTGCAGTCAGTATTTCATGTCTGATTTGACAGTGCACGGAGATATCAGAATCCCCAAGATTCACATGAATGGAATAATTAAGTGGAGTTGAATGCATTTCAGTTCAGAGAGTCATCCCACTATCTTCTTCCTTTCGTGTAATAGTAGCACTCCAGTTTGGTTGTAGCACTGTAATGTCAGCCATCCCCGGTGACATCACAAGCAAACTCCACGCTCAAGAACCACAAAATAATGTTGATACTCCAGTTTAGATCCGTAGATACTGGGTTTCCTTGTCCGTAAAAGTGCTAAGCCGCTCTAGGTCCAACAGCAAATTGAGTCTTTTCATCACATACTAGGTCCATATATTGTGTGCGTGTGAATATATGTGAGTGTGTCTGTGTGTGTGTGTGTGTGTGTGTCGGTTAATGTGCATCAGATTTTTACAGTGGAGCTGGTGTTGTTCATATGAACTCTCATCTCCTGAATGCTAGTGATGATTTTTTTCTGGTGTCCGGCCAGGTTTACCCCTACTCTCCGCAAATCTCTGAAAAACAGCACACAAACGACAGGCTCTTATTTGTCAGCTCACACATAAATTAATAACGTTTTGTGACTTGCAGACCTGCTGCAGTCCCTGCACATCTGCATTTTGAGTTTCGGTAACGTATCATATCACTAAATGTTAAACTTGAAAGCATTCAGGTGTCAAAACAACAATGTAATACGGCAAATAGCCAAAAAAACTAAAAACAAAACGGACAAATTTAGCATCCTAGTCTAAGACCTTGTATCATTTCACATGTCTTTTATAGGCTCATTAACATCCAGGATATTTTCTGGTCCACCACTGTAGGTTTTGCACTGCTGTAAGCATCACTAACGTGTGGCATGGGGGTCGGCAGCAGAAATCTAAAGAGCAGACATCTGAAAGTCTGAACAAATAAAACTAAAACAATCCGCAAAGCCAGACGTCCTAATAGTTTGATATGTTTGTATGGAGAAGTCTTACTCTGACGTCATCTGAGCCACCGTTTCCAGTGAAGAGTAACCTCCTTCCATGAAGAGCTCTGTGTAACGGCCCATCTTGATGGAGTCGAGCCACTCGCCTACGGTCTGACTTTGAGTGCTACAGTCTCCATCGATGCTGGCATGCTCCACTAACAGGTTGGAAACCCTAGTACAGGAAAGTAGAGACAGTGAAAGAAAGAACATTTCAGTCAATTCAGTCAAATTGTAAATTACAAATTAGAAAGCTAATTATTATATGTACAATATACAGTGATACATATAATAATAATGATAATACATACATGTATTCTTTTGTAGAATAAAGTAATTTATTGCCCCTCGCCCTGTGTCAGATCATCATAAATGTAAAGGGACACATTTTGATGCCTACTGCTGAGCTACGGTGAAGTCTCATAATGTTATTTATGCACCGTCGCACAAAGCTGGAAATTCTAGCCACTCGCAACTCTTTGTCATTCAGCTCACTCCTCGAACATACAAAGCTCTCCATGCTATCAAACTGAAATGTTCATGCCAGCTATCAATATTCTCCACGCTACAGCGCGGGTACAGAGGATGGCGTGGAACAAGCACAGGCCTTGTTGGTGTCCCTTTAATTTGACTAACTGTCATAAAGTTTTGCATGGGCTGTTAGATGTGGCATTGATTTATTTAATGTATTCCTACGCGCGTGTGATCTCACATCATTTCATTAGCTCTGCAAACAACGGGAAAGAGGGTGTCTGTCTTAATGTCTGGCTGTGTGTGGGTATTTGATTCATATTCACATACCTGTGCCGCTGTTCGGATTACATGCATAAGTACAATATTACAACACACATTAATAATTAATACTTGTAGTAAAAGTTACAGTCTTCCACGCAGCGCGAGGATCTACCTGTGTGAGGAGTTGACCAGTTTTTTTAACGAGCTCGGGTTGCGAATGAATTTGTCTAATAGACAGACGATCTCATCAAACTTGGGGCGATTGCTGCGTTCCCGCTGCCAGCAGTCCATCATTAGGTGGTACAGGGCCTCTGGGCAGTCCATGGGACCTGGCAACCTGTAGCTCTCCTCTACTGCTTTTATTACCTGCAGATAGAGAAGGTGGAGATTTGGTTTTTAAAAGCCACGTAAAGAAAATACAAAGCAGAGAACATAAAGAAATAGAAGTAAATCAAACTAAGAACAACAAAGACCTGGTCAACACGAGTCACATCTGGATCACCAAGGCTACAACCTGGAAACCCGACCGTTTTAGCTGCAGCAAGATATATTATATACGAAAGTCGAAGGGACATTGTTGGATATCATCCCCAAACTAGAGCCAAAGGAAGCAAGTTTAAAATTGATGAAGTCATTTTAATATTTAAAGCGAACAATCCGTTTTTTTTTATCAAAATACTCTGCACTTTAGAGCGAGGCTGGCCAGCACAATGCAAATTAAAAGACTGCATGTGTGATTTGAGGAGCACAGAACAAACGACGCATGTCTGGAGCCCGATTCGTTTCCAGGGTGTGGAGAGGACACAACTTCTTCAGATACCTGAACGTGTAATAACTTTTTCACAGCAGGACGATAACACACTTTAGCAAACCAATGTCACTTCTCCTGAGCAAGATCTTACATCCTGATACATAAATCCCCGATGCTCCTGCGGCGCTCCTGCCCTCTATCTGACCCTGCACTCACTCCTACACGACGTTAGGACGCAAACAAAATAATACATCATACTGTTTATTTAGCCTAGTTAATCATGTCCGCAAGTCAAACGAACCACTGAAATGTTTTTCGGGGGGAAATTGAGTTTGATGAATAATGAATGACGTTTGGCTCTCTCTGCTGGAGCCTGCAGAGGAAAGCAGACTGGAGTTTTCAGCCTAGTTCTGCCAGCGTACGACACTGGAGGGATTTGATTTGTCGAGTTCATGACAGTGTTTCCTTGTGTCAAATTCACACAAAAGACACACGTGACAGTACTCCAATACACATGCATGCGTTGAAAGCACGCCACTGAGAACGAAGCACAGCATCAAATCGCTGCTGCGTGCTAAGAGGGAGACAAACTACAAACACCCGACCGGGCAGAGAGGAGTGATCGAAGAAAGAAAAGGAGAGACGAATGAGAACAAAGAGGTAAAAAACATGCAGGCAGAGATTGCATTTTTTGAGAGACAAAAAAAAGAGAATGAGAAGTAAAAGAAAAGAAGAGAAGCAGGAAACAGGAGGAGGAAGCGTAGAGAAATAGTGTGAGAGCCTGCACTTTCTTGCTGAGCAGATCAGAGAAAATCCAGCATAACACTTTCAATTAAACATCAAACGCCTTCTCCTTCCCTCTCATCCTCCTCTCCTCTCCACTCTGCTCCAGACTTCTCTGAGACAGACAGCCTAATAACCAAAAGGAGGAGGGAGGGCTCTGAAGCAGGGGATGAACAGGTCATTGGAGGGCTGCGCTCGCATATGTTGCCTGTGAGAAGCGACGGCTGCATTCTTACTCGTCACCATGCGACTCGATAACAGATCTCTCCATTAAAACGACCTCCAGGCCGTGCTATAATGTAGGTGATACCCTCGGCCTCATTTATTCATTACTTTGCTGAGTGAAGCTCACACACAAATGCCTCCACAGCCATTGATACGCAGGGTTGGTTAAATGCAATTTTCCATTTGGTCAAATATTTGAAAAATAAAAAAACGATGTAATCATGTTAAGCACAAACGGTCGCTCATCAGTATTACAGTTCTCTGGTTTTCATTTTCTTGCACTACACTCAGCCTGCGTTGGAGCTGGACATTTCAGCACCACTCAGAAAGTAGCACAAAATCAAGTTTCCGGACTGTGCAGGGAGAGGCGGTAGGTGCTTGTGGAGCTGTCATCTGTGACTGGTTAAAGGTAAGAGCTGTCTCCTCTCAGACCACATCTGAATTTGGCTGTCCGGTGTTTTTCTTTCCTTCCAGGCCCCTGGAGCATCTAAATTTCAGCCTCTGTTCCCACTGTTTATACAAGAGAGCAGGACCAGAAGTAATATATATTTCTTTCTTAGCATTTTTATTGCAGCTGGCTTCGTTGTTGTCCTCCAAACACACGTCACCTGTTTTTTATGTAACAAAACCCAAACATAAATATTGACCCATTTTAAAAGGCTGTAGACATAGAATTAAAAGCTCTGTGGAGTGCACTGGTTTTAACATTTTTGTCTCATTTCATTTAATGAGACAAAAAAGGAAATCTAAAAACCACACAAAATGATCAAGGTTCAAAGCATCTAATATATGCAAATGACTCTTGTGTGAGACAGTTTTCTCACATTTCTTTTGTCACTTGCTCATTGAATTGTGACAAATTTAAACAGGAATGAGTGAATTTCATAATAATATCACATCAAACTTACATCTTGATTAGACATCTCCCAGTATGGCCTCTCGCCGTATGACATAACTTCCCACATGACAATCCCATAGCTCCATACATCGCTGGCCGAGGTGAACTTCCTGTAAGCAATAGCCTCTGGAGCTGTCCAGCGAATAGGAATCTTCCCACCCTAAGACAAAATACAGGAAGCATTACCACCAACATAATGCAAATATCACAGGTGATTAAAGAGAACTTAAGCTTAGAATGTTTTTATCTGTTGTACAGTCTTTGTGTGTTTACATTAAAACTACTACTTGTCCTACAGGAGAATCGATGCAGCTGCTGTCATTCACAAGCACAGACGCTCGTGCCACATGTGGTCCGACCCGCTATTACACGAATGAATATCAATTTGGGAACACATTCAAGTGACAAAGTTTCACTTTCTTCTACTAATTCCCTGTCAGAGCTATCGGGGGGTGGGGGGGAGTGTAGGCGAGATTCCTCTACGTCTCTTTCTCTGCTTCATTATCATGCTTTTATTTCAGAGATGGGAAGTTCACAGGATGACTGCTGAGCTCCAAAGGAAAATGTGTTTTCAGCTGATGAGTAGTGAAATTAGCTTTATGCTGTATTGATGAACATAGCAGCAGGATATCTCGGGGTCTGATTATGTGAAGGGTGTGAATGAGGATTTTCTCACTGCTCTGTCAGGGAAAGAGAGCCAGACAGCCACACAGAGTGTGAGTGAGAGGAGATGTAGCTTGGCATTGAGAGATGAGTGACAGAATATTTGGCACTAAGGCAGCAAGACTCGGTGCTAATTGACTGTTGCGGATACTGAGCCGAGTACTAATTGGCCCCCCTCCTGCAGGAAGGGGACCGTCTCGTGGCTGATGGCACGCCGCTCAGCCCGGGACATGTAGCTCCATTTAAAACCTGCTGTTGCAGTCTGTGTGTGCATGCGTGTATGTGTCCAAGACTGTGTGCGTGTGTATTTGGTTTGAGCAACGATTTTCCAGCTTAATCCAATTCTTGGTATTTCAGTTGAAGTGTGATATGAGGAACTGTCTCTGTTTATAAATAAATACTAAATAGTTCCACTTGACAACAAGCCTGTAAACACAACGTCTTACCCGCGTGGTATATGCAGCCTCCGGGTCGTCTTCCAGGACCCGGGACAAGCCAAAATCAGAGACTTTGCACACAAGGTTACTGTTGACCAGGATGTTACGAGCTGCTAGATCACGGTGGACATAGCCCATGTCAGACAGGTACCTGCATTTAGCACCACACAGTAAAAGATTAAAGTTAAACAGTGGTGAGTTTGCTAATATCAAACACTTTGTTGGGACAGTCCGTACCTCATGCCAGACGCAATGCCGCGCAGCATTCCCACCAGCTGGATTATCGTGAACTGACCATCATTTTTCTAAAGGAACAGAGAAAAGACATTCGTATTTGTTTCTGTTGTAATTTATTGATCGTTGGAGCTGCTGTACTGGATTGCACTGAATTGTGCAGATGTGGCGTGAGTATGATGATCTCCTGTTATGTGAACAAAACCAAACTGAAGGTAGCGAATCCTGAAATCACTGTCCAGACTCCAGTACAGCCATTAATCTGAGCCCTGACTTACTCCTATATTAATAATTCAATCTTTCAATATAAACAATATTAGGCCAAAGGAACTGTTGAAATAACAGACACGCTTGACAGGAAGTTGCCTGAAAAAGCTGGCAAACTTTATTCAAGTAACAGCACTGACCAACCAGTCCGCAGCGCACACTTTTTTTTATCGAAAGACAAAGTTAAGCCTCAGCTCCTTCCTATCCAAGTGGAAAACTATCTGACTTTTCAACCCCTTTACCCTTCCTCCATAGGAAGACGAGCAGCATAGCTGAATATTCCTTCTTGCGGTTTCAACCACAGCTTCCGCTACCGCTCTACACATACGCAGCAGAACATCCCACGTACATAGAAAATGAGATATTAAGCCAAAGATGTGAGTTATGTGTACGAGTCCATAGATGTGACACTTAAGCCAGCACCCAACCCAGACGCCGGTTTTCCTGTCTGTGTCATTCATACTGTCCTCCGTACACCAGTCATCCATGTAATTACTTGACGGGGTTTTCTGTGACGGTCCCCCAGCTCCTCCACCTCCTCTTTGCCATCCAGGATTACTCCTCAAGGCACACAGGACAGTCATGTCAGCAGCCTCCAGTGACCACAGGCCTATATCTTCTCCATCCTCTATTTGTCTTTTCACTCACAAATTCTCCCATTCAATACCGTCTGCATGTCAACGTCATATTCACGGAAAGGCTTTGAGCGTTCCAGTCGAGACACACACACCTCCAAACACCAACATATTCTCCTCACTTTTCCATAATGCCTTGCCTGAAATGTGCCTTGTGCAGAATCATATGAACTTATTCCTTTCATTCCTCCATCAACCATATGCTGCAGGAGTTAACCCTTTTTTTCATTCACGATTTGGACTCGTCTGCCAACTGAACATCGTGCCATTGTAACCAGTGAATACAGCGGTTGCTCTGGAGGGGGATCACTTCATTCTGAGATTTTCCAGCCCGCGTCTTTATTATACGCCACATTCTCCACTCATCTAATTTCAAATTGTCTAGACTGGGCAGACATGACTCCAGCTTTAAGTGCTCAGATGTATTTCATTTTGTCTGCCAAAGTGATAGTCTCATAGTCGGGGCTACAGAATGTGTAAGTTGTATCATCAAGTTTCACATCTTTACCATGCTGACACACTCACAGCGGAGCTCATTCAATAATGCGGCCGTACTTTCTGATTCTTTCCCAAATATTTCATCACATGCATTGAGAAACACCACCCTGAACACGCGACTAAGTAAAGTTGCTTTCCCCTAGAAAGACACCAGTGTAAGACGTGTCAGCTTTGGCAGCACCATCAAATATTGGTTTGTTGCTAATTACTGCTGCAGAAAACGATTGAATTTGAATAATAATAGCACTGGCAGACATGCTCTCGTCTTCTTTGCCCACACTGGTGAATTCTCAAAAATGCATTTTCCTCTCCAGAAGATTAAATGTTTTTTTTTCCACCCTTGTGGTAATTGTGCTTCCAATTTGGCATATCGGTAAGTAGTGGCTCTTCACAACTGCCTGTTTGCTACTTACTTTAGTCCACTGAGGCAAATGTGTACAACTCTGATCATATGTCTCAGAGCTGATACATTTTTCTCTCAAGACAGCCAAATATACTGCTCAAACTTTTGCATTCAGCATTCACAGTATTGTTTTCCTTTTCTTTATTATTCTGGTTATTCCGTACGTTTACGTCTACTTTTTTACTTTGTCAACTTTCTTCCAATCTTTGTCCCTGTCCTTTTTTCAACTTTGTGTGAACTTTTTGACTTTGTCAAGCTTTTGTCTTAGTCATCTTTGTTTCAACCTTTTGACTTTGTCAATTTTATTTAACTTTTTAGCTTTTTTCAACTTTGTGTCAACTCAATGACTTTTTCAACTTTTTCAATTTCAGCTTTCAATTGTGTTTTTAATAATGGTAGTATTTTGGGAATTCTTGTTATGCTTTTCATCACATTCAGCTAGGACATTTCTGCGTTTTACTGTTTCACATTACTATTTGATGTTTCTGCTAGAATTGTGATGTTTTTTAAGCCAATTTCAGCCAACAGCATTCTGCAGTTTAGCATTCACAGTGCATTTTCTTCAGGAAAAACTAGTTTACCTTAGTTTTCTATCCAAACTCTTTACTCTTTATTTCCTTTTCAATCTCATCCTTCATCTCTCTTTTTAATTCTTCTTCTCCAGCCTCTCCCCTCCTACCTTAAGGAACGTGTCCAGGGATCCGTTCTCCATGTATTCAGTGATGATCATCACTGGTTTGCCTGAGAAGCAAAATATAAGAACACACATAAAAGAGAAACCATGTTACTATTGATTTAATGTTCTCTATGCAGAGGGAAAATATATGTTCTATATGTTGTTTTATTAAACTATTATAAGTAAGTATATAAATATGCTAAATAAACATTGATTAACCAAGATTAAGCCCAACATCTGTTAAACAGCCTGTGAGTTATTTTCATTATTGATTAATTGGATTATTTTTTTCTCTCCCTTAATAATTTGGTCTTTAAAACATGACCCTAACAATTTCCAAAATATTAGGACATCTTTGTGTTCATTTTGTACAGTGAACAGCCTAAATCCAAAGACACTGAGGAAATCCACATATCTGTGAAGTCTTACCTGCCTGAGAGAGGGTTTACACATCTCTGCATCAGAAGCTATTTTTATACCAAATTAGCCAAATGGGAATTAATTAAAATGTGAATTAGAATTTGATTTAGTTTTATTCAAGAGTCATCTCAGGCATCACACAAGTCAGAAAAGGTCTAGCATGTCTAGATGTGACTGATGAAGTCCCATGCATTTATTGCCAGAGATCCACATTGTGACAGATGTTACATCTCCTGCATGATTCATATTGGGCTCAACCAAAAACCAAAACTCGCTGTGCTGCGTAGAAACAGACATGATTACAACTCACTCTTGGTAACCACGCCCTCCAGACGGATGATGTTGGGATGGTTAAACTGGCCCATGATGGATGCCTCCCACAGGAAGTCACGTCTCTGCTGCTCTGTGTATCCAGCTTTCAATGTCTTAATAGCAACCTGTATCTCTCTTTTGCCCGGCAGCCTCAGTGGTCCACTGCACACCTCGCCAAACTCCCCTTAAGACCAAGAGACAGAGTTTAAGCAAGAAAATAGGAGTTTATTTTCGTTTTTTACTAGACTATATTCTTTCTTACATGTCCAGTAAAGCCCTGGGGAATACATTTATTTCACCTTTTTTTATTACAGCTTTATATCTCTGTAGAAATACTCGACAAGCATCATTCAATTCCAAAATCAGCTCTCCTTTTACAATAGGTACCTAGAAACCAAACAAGGTGTTCTGCTGAAGGTTTATTTAATTGCTGCACGGAGCTTTAGAGAGTAACAAGTGCTGTAAATCAACGATTTTGTCAGCAGAACACAAACAACATTTAAGCTTTGTACAGCATACCACAGGCCTAATTATGTGTCCATACGGTGACGTGCAGTTATGAATGGGACATATGCAGGGTGAAGAAAATATAAGTCACTGTGGTGCTGTAGCATCCAATTACAGTACAAGCTAATGCTACAACATGATATGCAGTAATTAAACTAGACTCATTAATGGCATTATTGTATAGTGAGAATGTTTCAAGGATGTATTATTTAATATTAAGCTATTATAGGACATTAGAACATTTTATGAGTGTGCTTGACTAAACGGGTTCACTTCAGTGGATCAGACTGAACAACAGCGTATTCTGTGATACATTCAGCTCCAAACCGATGCACAGAATAAGAATGAGTGTACCTGTCAGACACGGGCATGCACACCGAGTAGACTCACCAGCTCCAATGATCCTCTCTATGGAGATGAACGACACGTCGATCTCCTGTGCAAACTCATGCACTGCCTGATTGGGATCTTCGTAGGTGAGAGGGTCAATGTAGGTTCGCACTCCCGGGAACTTAACTGCGCAGGCAGATGCAAGGCATTGTTACCATTTTGGTGTCAATATGTTAACATGCAGTTAACCTTGAATTCACAATTAGTTTATTAGTTAAATTATTTAATTATTATTATTAGTTTAATTTAGTTTGTCAAACTGTCTCGGATGCTTTGGATTATATATCTGCTCCTGACGCATCATTTTTTTAAAAGCTTCGCCCGACTGCTTAAAAAAGCATCAGCGATGGCTCTGTAGCAAACAGATTATTGCAGCACACACACAAGGCCAAAAAATGTGGCCAAATATATTAAGCTGCCACGATCTATAACTCATTAGAGCTTTGGGCGTCTTCTTGCAACACGGCCACCGTGGAGCACGTCTGCACCTTTATCCTCAAAACAGTCAGCTGTACTGGTAACAGTATGAGGATGAACTAACTCATACAGACGTGACCGCTGCTTGAACCCTCTACTGTACATATAGTGCAAACTTTGCTTTGCTCCTCCACACACGGGAAAAACGTTGGCATGTATGAGCTTACTGTGTCCGTTGTGGAAGTGCATCTTCTCCTCCTCAGGATCCTGCTTTGCTTTGCTGTAGCCACACCGCCTGAGAGGGAGCAGACACTTTAGTATCAGTATTGGTGCTGCCACAGTATGATTATATGCACACAAAGAAGCTAGCTCAAGCTATTTTATTATTTCAGGATCATCTTTCTAGCAATCAAATAAAAAGTGAATATCTGATAATTCTGGCTAGAACGCATTATTAAATACATTTTAGATTAGATGGCACATTTGAAATCTGTCAGTTTGAGAGATAAACTGTATCATCTACTTAATTTAGCATAACTTAGCAAATATGGTGTAAAACTAGATCACATACTTTTAGTATCTAAAAAGCAAAACTACTATATGTGCTTATGCATTTTATCTAGAAATATTGCCCCAGATTATATGAATCAGACTTGGATCTAGTGCAATTTAAGCTTTCCTCGTGTCCTCATAGGAACAGCTAACTTACATTAACAACAAAATTGATTAGATGATGAAAATAATAATTAAGAGATTTCAGTTTACAGTCTTTATGAAATATATTACTTCGTATATGAGAACAGAGACAGAGACGAACATTCAAATGACTAGATTTATTAGGTAATTTGACAGAATGAATAATTTAGTTCTGCAAAACTACAATGTGTTTCAGCTTTTAAATAGACGTTGCAGCACAACTGCCCTCATTTCAGTTCGTCACAGACACAAGGGTCATGTCCAAGCCTCTCCCATCACAGCTTTCTGTGATCAGGCTTGGCTGGAGGGGTTTGGTATGGGTAACTGGATTGTCTGGGGGAGGGGAGTCTGTATGTGCGCGTCTTTCGTACATGTGTGTCTGCCTAAGGGTGTTTAGCTTGCGAAATCTGTTGAGTCAAGGGGTTTGAGCGCGCACAGCGTCCACCCAGCCTTCCAACGTTCTGCATGTGTGTGTGTGTGTCTGTCTGCGTGTTAGCACATCCATGCATGCATCGACGTGTGTGTGTGTGTGTGTGTGTATACACACGTGTAGTGTGGAGGGTCATGCAAGGTGGGGGTGGGGAAACAGTGGACCGAGGGGCTTTCATGTGTCCCAAATTCACCACTGGAAAATCTGGCATTCCTCCATCTCTACTCCCCCACATGAAACCACAGTGATCCTCCATCTAAACCAAAATCACCACTGCGCTGTCACCACAGTCTATTCACGCGACCATTGTATCAAAGTGCGACAGATTCTACGTCCTAAACTTTTAAACCAATGATAAACAAAAAAATCAGAATGGTGACTTATAGTTATAGCAACAAAATGTGTGTATCAATAACAGGACGTATGAGCAAATCCATTGACAGACGGATGTAAGACATTGCATCACATGTAACGCATTACATCAGATTATTAATAGATATGTTTGCTTAGAGAGAGCATCACACAGCAGGGTCAAAGTGAATTAATACTCTGCACTTCATGAACCTGCCCTCAGCTTTGTTAATGATTGTTCAGTAAACTACTATATATTTACACCTCTGGATCGTTGTATGATGACATCGGGACAAAAATACGATTCACTGGAAATAGAAATACATTATTGTAGTGTATAATATGGGAGTATAGACTGTTGAATGGGTGCACGTGTCACCAGATTTGAGGAGAATCCATGGACTTGCACTCAGCAGCCCTAAAGCTGTAACCTAAAAAGCGACTCGTAATCTTGACCTATTACAAAAGTCTAGCCTCAAGCCATGTGCAGCATCTAATCCCACCACACGTATTCTCAACACAGAGGCATTTGGGTCAGAAATGAGATTTGGTATTTATCATTTCTGTTAGTCAGCACTCAGCGATAGGTCAAAGAAGGATAAGGCCTCGTCTTCTAATAAACTGCACCACATAGAGATATGTACAGCGTGCTTCACACAGACAGCACTTACTGTGTTTAGGTAGAAAAAATAAATCTCAGATTCACATTCTGAGATTATTATTTTCCTCAGAACAAGCCCTAAAAATAATATCATTATGTCCTCTGGTGTATTTGTAATATTGGGTTTATCCTTATTCCCTAGAATTGAGCAACGCTAGTAAGATTTATCACGCAAAAACATATCTTACTCCAAAGACAAGACGGTGAGGGATGTCACTAATCAATTTTGAAATTCACAACAGTCAGCCATAAATATATTTGATTGCTTGTGCTTGGAATACTGATATCTTTAATGCCTCGCTGTATAACTTCATAAAGTCCACATTTTCACTTTATGCGACGTTCTGCCACTATTCACAAAACTGCTCGATGTTATTGATGCGTGTTTAACAGAATAAAGATATGTCTGCGTATGCAGTATGTCTCTATACGTGTTCAGCTGCATACATATCAATATATCCCATTTTCTTGTCCGTGTTTGTCTCTTCAGGTGTATATTTATGTCCTACCGTCCGCTGAGCAGGAAACCAGCAACTACTGCCAGTAGGACCAAAGCCAATGTGATGGCCACCGCTACAATTGAAGCTTGGGCACGCTCACTGGTAGCAGTTACTGCCAAAGAAAGGAGATAAATAAAGATGAGACGCACGCGGTGTACAACGCACACACAAAAATACACCTGGCATCTATTGTTGATCTTCAATGTGCTGTCAAACTCGCTCTCTCTCTCTCTACTCACAGTAAGGGCTCGTCTGGAATTCAAATCGCCGGCTAAATGCGCCATAGCCTGCCGAGGTCCTGGCTCGCACCTGTAACATATTCAATTCGTCACATATCAAACGTTTTGTTTATCGTCTTTCATCAACTCCCTTTTGGACTTTTTGACCCCAAGTTTAACCTGGAAGATGTAGACTGAAGACGGCTTCAGACCCTCCACCACCATCTCGGTCTCTTTGGATTTTATTATAGTGTAACTGGAGTCCTGCTCCTGCAGTGGGAGAAAGACAGACAAGTACACGCACAGTTACACACTATGGCTCATTCCTATGCTTTACAGTACATATATTTTATAGCGGTGATTACATTAGATTAGTTGTTGTTGTTCCTGCAGCCATCATTCTATCACAGTTATAACGTGTATGAACCTGCCTGCACCCGCAGCCTTTCTTTCCCTGATCTCCAGCACATTTCGACGGCTACGTTACCTGTGTGTGAGATTGAATGTGCCTAAATGCGCGTCTGTGCGGATCGGTTTCAACAACTGTAACCACATCAGGTTTAAACACAGCTAAATGCCCCCCTCCATTAGCCAGAGGCCATTAGCTAACCACTGACCACAAACCCTGCTCAACTCTCCTGTATACCTTTATTCTGACCTTCTGGGGCAAAAAAGACACATCAGATGATAAAAGAGGGGAAGGACACAGAAAGAGTGATCTGAATACAGAGATCACGTTGCACTCCGAGGAAAAAAAAACAGCTATTGAGCTAATTTTGAAGCAAAGCCTTTCTCGGCCTGAAATTCCACTTTGTCAAAAAGAAACATGTATTCTTATACTGAATGTTAAAGGTTTCTTTAAACCTCTAATATGTGGAAACAGACTAAAATAAGGCAAAAACACAACAGGAGGCTTTTAGTCAGTGTGTAAAACATTCACTGTTATAAATAGGAATAAGAAATTAAGTTTCCCAAGAGAGCAATCATGCAGGCTGCAAAATTATTTGGTGCTGCTAAAAAACAAAGACTTTACCTTTTCAAAATACTTAATCTCGTACTCCAGGATGATGCCGTTGGGACGATCAGGCTCTGCCCAAGAGACAGCAATGCTGCTTTTCCCAGTATGACCTTTCCTCACCACACTCACCGGCGAGGGTGCTGCACACGCGCGCATGCACGCACACACACACACACACACACGCACAGAAAGAAACAGTATAAAGACATAGAACTACTTCAATGAATCATCAGTCCAGGAATTCCATATTAAGCAATTTTGCATCTATATAACAATCCTACGTCTGATTTTAAAGACGATGGCAAAATTTCTAACATTAAGTTTACTTTAAGACTGTGTTTTTGTCTTTGCTGCCATATTATTATTGTATTTCCCAAGAGTTTCTTCTTTGGAACGCACGCTTGTTAGTTACCAAAGTTCCTCAGAGGCTTTTTGGCTCAGTCCACCGAGCTTCAACTGAACCAGTGAGATTTTTTTTTTTTCTAAAGCAGCTCCGACTGAAAAGAGAAACGTCTGCAATCTGGCAATGAGCTACACCTGCGCCTAATTAAACTACCCCTTTATATCTAGCCGTTTAGTACACGCTGGCACAGGAGCCCATGAAGTCGAGCATGGCGCGGCACATCTGGCTTAGAGAGCGCAGCGTTCCAAATGTGACACCTTGCAAAAGGATACAACACACATTGTAAAATCGTACTAATGTAGTAACAAAATCACTACAAGAAAATCAGAAAATTCTAATTAAATAGTAGATTGTGGTTCATTTATATTCAAGATATTTATACACAGCATTATGGTAACATTCTTTAGGCACTTTTGCAAAGGTTCAATTCTATTCTTTATATTTATTTTGTCATTTTTGACGGTAAGCTCTTACAGTAAGTCAAGCGAACCAACTAGCGTGAAATGGCATCAGTCATGAAGTTGTCCTGTTTTAACCTGAACTGCTGGCCCATCTCTCATCGGGACGGTTGGAGAGTCTCTGACACATAAAGAGCTTTTAACCAGGTAAAATGCTCCCTCAGGCAACATCCTGATAGTGTGTGTGTGTGTGTGTGTGTGTGTGTGTGTGTGTGTGTGTGTGTGTGTGTGTGTGCGCATTTATCTATGTGTGTGTGTGAGACCTCACTGCAAATGCTAAACACCATTTAGGTTTCGGTTTCAATCGCCTCAGCACAACTCCACAGGGAATAAATCATCGCTACAAACAAAGTAACTGTATCCCGAGTGGATGATTGCACAGAAGTGTTATCTGCAACATCTTAAAAGCCTGAAACCAGAGACTGAATCACACACACACACACACACACACACACACACACACACACACACACACACACAGCTTAAATGGTATAAAGGATTAACGGGTAACAATATACCTAAACCTAAGTTTAAATCCACCAACAATGTGTGCAGTTTTCTTTGCTGTATTTAATCAAACGTTCTGAATAGAGGATGTTGTGTGGGTATACAGATTGTAAAGCCTTGTGACTTCTGGTTAAAGCATATATATCCACATATTCAATATATAAAGATACTCCTCCTGAATGAAAAAAATATTTCCAGCTTTTTTTTTTTGTTGATTCTTTTTTAAACACAGTGTTAAATTGTTGTTGTTACCTGCTTACAACTGTAGCCTTCATCAGAGCGTGATCGGAATCACTTCCTCTTCCGTTTATCACTATCCATGCCTCAACTCTTTCACCAAACACCACAGACGCACAGCATCACTGTACGACGCCTGAAGTAGAATTTCAGTCAACAGAAGCACCTTCCTAAACGATATGACGCCTTTTAGTGCCAGCGCTCAGCCACTGTGGCTAAACAAACAAGTATTTTAAAATATGACAGAGCTGAGAAACACCGCTGCGGAGACAGAATGAGAGGTGATGGAGAGGGGGGGAAGAAAAGGAGGTGATGGAGTCCGAAGACAGGGGTTGACAAAAGTGGGAAAAAACGAGAGTTGAAATATGAGAGAGAGAAAGAAAGAGACAGAGGACGGGGGTATGATGAAAACATGTAGACAGGGCCCCAGCAACACTTTCGTTTCAGCAACAGAGAAGACAGTGGAATCACACTTCCTGGTTTGAACACGTTCTCGGCGCGTTGGATGTGCCGAGCACCTACCGTTTGGTGGCAGAGAGTTCAAATTAACATATACTCATGATGTATTTTATAGTTCAAGTCTGTCAGGCCAATTTCCCTCTCTTTCATCACGCCGAGACATCTTTGTTCATGAATAGAGGGGCCCGAAAAGGTTGTCAAAGCTATTCAGTGGATGAGTGCAACCCTCCGGTGTAACAGCTCTGACCTCAGATAAGAGCGACGTTATCGGAGTGCAGAACATAAGCCTGTCAGACCGCTATCTGTCTGAACCATCACCAAAATCAATACGAGCCCTCAACTTTCTGGTTCATTATCCTTTACCGACCCTCGGAGAACGACAGAAAGAGAGGCTGAGAGACACAGTGACATACGAGATATGGGAGACCGGAGGCAAACGGCACAAAAGCCGCTCTAATGCTCCTTTGGTTCGCACGTTAACCTCACATTTACCTTTTTTTGCAACAGCAACACATCCTGTTACACTTGGAAGTTACTTTGTGGGATTCCTATATTTCTCAGCTGGGTGAGGACCCTTCCAACCCCTCCTTTCATTCTTATTTTGTAATGTAAAAGCTCTTTAAAACACCATTTAATTGTTTTGGCCAGTGAGTTGCATATCTTTCTAGTTGCTATTTGACCACGAGTTCTGAGCCACTGTATGTATGTCCTGCCTTCGACTGCCCCATTGCCAGCTTCTTTCCTGCCTGTCCTTTCTGCTCTGATCTACCAAGTGCCTTGTCCGTCTTCTTCAATCCTCTCCTAGTCCAAATTCAGTGCATTTCACATTCAGATTCAAAAGAATCTTCTACTTATAGTATCCTTACTTGACTAAATATGTTTTGGTGGGAAAGGCAACATCAAAACTGTGGAAAATACATGACTTGCCTGTTAATAATCACAAACCTGTGCACGAGCAGTTCTATGCAGAATATACTGCTTTTTGCAGTAATATACAGCTTTTTGCAGTATATTCTTTTCTTATTTTGACTACTGCATCATTTCTCTGCCATGTTGTGTTCTGCTCTGCTCGGTCCTTCTTTCATCCTACCTTCAGCTGTTTCTCCTCTCCTTGAGCACCAACACTTTATTATTCAGCAGGGCTTCACAGGGGCACTGTGAAATCACCTATTTCACGGATCCCTTATCGAGTGTGACACTTCCCACACATCAAACGGCAGATGCTCTGACTGTTTCTCTCTGCTTCTGTCTGAGTCGTCCTGTCGCCCCCGTCTCTATGTACTTTAGTCTCAGTATGTCGTTATTGCCATTTTACCCTCACAAGTTGAAGCACAGTCAAAACACAAAGTCACACACGAGAACAACAGGCGTTTACAATGCTGCTACAGTCCCAAATGGATGGTGTGGCAAATTACTTGAAACAAAGACCTCCAGTGGTTGGACTCCTTGTCTCCAGAGGAAGCAGATGTTCATCAGAACCAATAAAAAAAGTCAAAGTGCAAGTATATACGTAAATAAGAATTTACAAGCTAACATGCTATAATACAAGCTAACATGCTATAAAAAAGACAAAAGTACAAGTACTCTAAGAAACTATTGTGGGCATCAAACTTGTTAGTGATAAAAGTATGTCAAACATTATTACATTTAATGTTGTGAATGTACAAGTCTAGTGCAGATTTTTTGTGTAATAAGTTAGGTTTCAGAAATCTAAAATGTTTAGGTCTAGTTAAGTAAGTCAGTAGAAGTACCTCAAAACTTTACTCTACCACAGTACTTAGACGTACTTGGCGCCTAAACTCTGATGTGATGATGTGAAATTTGCTCATACTGCGTGTACAGCTTTACAGCATTGTCGGGTGTGGTGCCTGATATGATCAGGTACCGAACATGAGAAGGAGATTAGTCGAGAGGTCAGATCAAATTAATCTGAGTGACAGAGTTCCTAAAATGGAACAATTGAAAACTCCTGTCAAATGTTACCATGATGGTTAGCAAATGTTGGTAATATAAGTTAAAATTCAATGTTCTTTTATTCATCAACTACTACACATGTGCGTATATCATATTACTTTTGTTATTTTTCCCTATGTTGTATTTGTGTTTTTCTATTAATTCGTTTGCCGTCCTCTCACTCGGTTTTGTCCTTTTTGTTTGTGCTATGTATTAGCTATGCATATGTTCATTATTATTTGACTGCCCTTAGTGTATAGTTTTTCCAAAGTGAAATAAGAGCACACCCTGCACCACATTCATGCCAGAGCAGCACATTTATTCTGTCTGTGACTCTGCCAGCTACATGTAATCTAACGTAATCCCTAATCTCCACTTGGTCCAGTGACTGACTAACTTTAATCCAGCTACAACTCGTGAGTTGTGTAGTCTGGCGTAATCCACTCACATCCACAGTGGCAACACAGTCAGAGGACCATTAGTACTGCTGACTGCCAGACAACCATCTGTCTGTCTGTCTGTCTGTCTGTACTACTCTTATCCCTACTACCCCTACTACTCCTAATACTAATACTACTACTCCTACTACTACTCCCACTACTCCTACTACTACTACTCCTACTCCTCCTACCACTTACTCCTCCTAATACTACTCCCCCTCCTACTCCTCATCCTACTACTACGACTACTCCTCCTAATACTACTACTCCTCCTAATACTACACGTCCTACTCCTCCTACCACTATTCCTCCTAATACTACTCCTACTATTATTACTCCTCTTCCTACTCTTCCTAATACTACTCATCCTACTACTTCCTACTCCTCCTAATACTTATTCTAATACTACTCGTCCTACTACTTTCTACTCCTCCTAATACTACTCGTCCTACTACTTCCTACTCCTCCTAATACTACTCCTAATACTACTCGTTCTTCTACCTTCTACTCCTCCTAATACTACTCCTAATACTACTCGTCCTACTACTACCACTACTCCTCCTAATACTACTGCTCGTACTCCTACTACTCCTCCTCCTACTCCTCGTAATACTACTCATCCCAATACTACCACTACTCCTCCTAATATTACTACTCCTCCTCTTACTTCTACTACTCCTCCTTCTAATACTCCTCCTACTACTACTACTACTCCTCCTCCTCTTACTTCTACTACTCCTACTACTATTACACCTCCTAATACTACTACTCCTACTACTACTCCTCCTACTTGAATGCCAACAAACCAGCTGTTTAACAAAATGTTCAAAACTGTTTTTTCTCTAGTCTTCCTTCCAGATGGAAGCTTTGGAGAGGAGAGCACTAATCTAAATTTTTTTTTTCATTACACCGTGTGCTACCCATTTCATTAGAAGCAAATTAAATAAACTAGATAAGCACATACCACCCATAAACATAAAAATGGGTTCCCAAAGCAGACATCAATTCTAATCTTCATTTAAAGGGAAGCTAACAAAGCATCCAATATTTACAGCTGTGGGGAGTAGTGGGGCTCTTTCTTTGTCCAATATTAGAGTGTTTTTTTATGTCTGCTCATTTTAGTGTTGATGGTTTAGTGCCTTGCTCAAGCGGCCTGGTAGCTCAATGGGTTAAGCGTCAGACTGGGATGTAGGAGGTCGCAGGTTCGAATCCCATCTGACTCCTAATCCATTCTCTACCAGGTGTGTCCCTGAGCCAGACACACAGTGCTAGCTCCTTGTAAGTCGCTTTGGAAAAAAGCGTCTGCCAAGCAAAGTAAAGTAAAGTAAGTAAAGCTTACTTTGCTATTCCTCGCACAGCTTTTTTAAGACCCTGTGTGATGGCATATGATTAAATATTTTCAGCACTTGCAATTGGATGAAATTTTTTTTTTTCACTCATAGTTAAAAAAAACAGCATTAAAATGCAAACTTGAGTCAGATTCATTATTCTTGATAGGCGCGCAGAATAACATCTGCTATCACACAAAACAATGTTACACAAACTGCAAATCAATCGCTTTCATTATGCCACTCATCCTGATTAAATGTTCTGCCTAAATGAGACCAAGCTGCTTTTTCAATGACAAATCTAGATGCAAAAGTGAAAACACAAAACGCTTTTCACTGGGCAATTGTTCCCTTATTCACTGTAGGGGTGGTGCGCAAGTGTAAATTAATACAGCGACAGATTTGTTGGACAAATACTGTGATAATTTGATCATCTGGTGCTTTTGTTATTAAACCAAGATATTGGCGCCTGAAATGCAATGCGCAGGTTGTGTATATGGCGAGGAGGGAAGAAAATAGAATCATGACAAGACAGTGATGATTTTCATAGAGGCATTTAGTGTAACTTTGAAAAGTAGAAGAAATAAAATGGGGCAGCTGTGGTACTGACTGGAACATACCTGCCTGATTGGTTGTCACATTAAGTGTCACATACTGCTTCGCATGGTCTTTGGCCAGCTCCGACACCCCGTTGACCGCCTCCAGCAGGAAGCTGTAGTTAGTGTGTGACTGCAGGTCGGCCACCATCACCGAGGTGTTTGAAAGGTCGACGCGACGCGGTAGAAAACGTACACTGGGGCCGCATTCTTCTAAGCCCCTTCCGTCTGGCAACACCTGTCTGCACAGGATGTTGTATCGCACATCCTTCCTGCCACCTGTATCCAAGGGAACAGACCACTCCAGGAAGACACTTGTTTCATTGACATTAGAGATGGCATTGCGTGGTGCAGAAGGAGGGCCTGAAAAAGAAGAAAGGAGCCATATACGGAATAAAAAAACATCCAGCATCTTAACGCACTACATGAAAACTGCCAAGGTGACTGTACTGTAGTTAGTGTCTTGATTTGTAAACATGACATTCAAGAGTAAAATGCAAACATCTGCTGCTTAATTCTGAACATGAGCACTAACACCAGAAGAAGTAAAATGCTAATATTAAAAAACAGTCTCACGTGTGCAGGACATATTTGGAGGGTCGGAGTCAGTCTTGTAGTATCCGTCTTCACAGCTGCAAGCAGTGGCTCCTGTCTGCCTGGCCACACTGTGAGGTGGACATTTACTGCAGGCCAGCGACTCCAGCTGCGAGCGGTATAACCCCACTTTGCAGACTGAAAGACAAGGAGGGGGTGGAGGGATTTATGGAGAGAGAGAGAGATATGTATATATATATATGTATATATATATATATATATATATAAAAAAGTGGGAAGAGAAAAAGCAGGACAGCACGGTTAAATTCCTTTAAAAATAAGAAAAAAAGGAGGTCAACATTACAGCAGTAGACAATTTTCCCTGGGTAGTTGTGGTTGTTTTGAAGTTCCTCATCAGAGATAGTGCCAGAGTTCCAGAGTGGAAATTAAGAGAAGCAATTGTCCCTTAGTTCTTGTTTTTTCCTTTTGAAGTTTGATTTCTTTTCATAAAACCTCAGGGGACTTTTCCTTTTATCAAACCTCTGCAACTGTTCTCTCTTTAAACTGTTTTATTATTTCAACTGAAAAAAAGCTCTCCTTCTTCTGTGGGGTTTCCCTTGCTCTTTATAGCCAATCTTCAGTTCAGTGATTTGTAACCAGCACCTGATGCACTGTTTGCACTTGCATCTGCTGCACAATATTGTACTCACCCAGCCCCATATGTGCAACATACACAAACAAATATGAGCACAGACTCAGAGACATAATCTCTCTTCCTCCCACGTGCACACACATCCGGCTGATCTAAGTGGGCCAGGTAGGCAGATGGGTGACACAATCTGAATGTTAACGTGCAAAAATACATCAACGACCCCTGTCTCCATGTCTGCACCCTGAAACCAGCCAACCACTGACTCGTCACAGCATCATTTCATTTGTTGTTGTGCAGATATAAACAGACACATGCAATAGACAATGAAAAACTAATGGGACCCCTGGACTCCACATAAACATTAAACAGACCGCTCTGAAAAAAATAAAGAGACCACTGCAGATTTATCAATTTCTCTAATTTTGCTATTTTTAAGTATATATTTTAGTAGAAATAACATTTTAGTTTTATTATATAAACTACTCCCAAATGCCAAATAAAATAATTTAGAGCATTTATTAGCAGATAATAATAAAAAAAAAGCTACAATGTTTTCAGACTTCAAATAATGAAAAAAAAAAAACTGAAATACAAAACATCACTAATATTTTAACCGAGGAAGTAACATTTCACTTTACATTTTAGTACTGATATGGGCACCAGATAGACAGTAAAGGACAAGAGAATAATTCATCAGTGTTTGTCCTCTAAGGTTAGGGGCTGTTGTTTTCACGGACTGTTTCTTAAGGTGGCTATTGTTCGACTGCTGTGATTAAGAACTACGCACATTAACTGCAGGTTAGAGATGGGAGGAAAAAGAACAATGGGGAGGTGAAAAGCAGTAAATTGGAAAAAGAACATGAGAGAAAGTTTATGATGGGAGCATGGCAAGAAAGGATGAGACAAAGGAGGAGTGGGGGTGGGAGATTTGTGTCTGTAGGTGTGTGTGTGTGTGTTTTTGGGCGTTAGGCGATGGTTGCTTTGATTCACCTTGACGGAACCTTGGTCCGTTGTCATGGAACATTAGCGCTGAAAAATTCTCTCTCTGCCCTGGATCTCTCACCTCTGCTTTACACGCACAAATCCCAAACACACACACACACACACACACACACACACACACTCACAGACACACTCCAATTATGAGTTAAGGCTTTTGAGGCATTTATGAAGCTGGCCTAGTTTTGACAGAGCAGACTGTAACTGTAACACAGCTGATGACATAATTCATGCTCATCTTTGGGGTTTTGAAATATGGTTCAAATGAGTACTACAGTGATTTATTTACCAAATTCAGCTTACTTTTACCCATTTCAGTCTGCAGTTACGTACCACCTTTTCATCCTCTTGGCTACATGTCGATGCAGCATTCAGGGCAGCAGCACACACACACCTGGTCTTTTGTCTAGTTCAGCCCTCTGCCACACAATTTATGGATGCATATAGATTTATGGCCGTAGTCTGGTGCCTGACTCTCCTTGACTTAGCCCTCCAAAAACCCTGTGGCCGGATCAATAAAAATAGGGGTGACAGCTAATTTCACCTATACAGAGAAATAGAGTGAAGACAACGGAGCAAGTAAAGATAGTTACACATACTACTGTACAAAGTCAACCACAGAAAGAAATGAATGAGTAGAATTATTAACTGTAATTCATTTAAGATACAACAATCAGACATTTAGATAGCATGCCAGTAAAAGTATATTTTTATTGAGTTATTTAGCTTTGAATTTTTGGAAATAAGCTCTTACTGCCTAGCGTGCCTGTGCTGCACTCCCTAAAGATCACCCGTCAATCAAACAGTATGGTGCGGGCACAGTGTGGATTTCCTGTTGATCAAGTTTGGAGTTTGCATAAATGTCTGTTCTTTTGTATTCGCCTGGTGGACACAGTCCCTGTCAGCTGTCACTGCTGAGAACAGTTTTTCATTTACTCCCCACACACTGGGATATACCAGTTTCTGTTTACTAGTGATCTTTTGGTTTTGAGTGGGCCTAGACCGCTGACTTTGCCATTTAGAGCACACGTACTGCTTTTGCTTTGTGAAATAGATGGAAAGTGACACACAGAAGGACATTTGCATATATGTTTGCTGATAATGTGGTGATGGTCTGTTTTGATTAAATTGAAGTAATGCATGAAAATGTATTTCCCCTTGGAGGTTGCAAATGATTATGAGAATGATATAAACATTTGCAATTAAAATGTGCACACTGGTGTGAAAAAAAAAAAGTTTGCATGCTACTTCAATAGAAGTCAATTCCAGTTGACTAATAAGCACCAACAGGGTAGATGTTAAGGTATTTATTATCATTAATTCTAGCTCATTTCCATTTAGGATAAATAGATTATCCATGCTTTGCAGGAAAAGCAAACACAGAACATGTGTGGAAATTAACTACAGACATGTATTGTTAGGAATGACAGCACGAGAGCAAATTAATACTTAGTTCAAACGCGTTGCCTTTTGGGCTGCTTGCGCTTAATTATCTGTCTAAGGATTTACCACACGCAGGGAAAAGAGGGCATGAAGGTCAGGGTCGTCAGCTGAAGGCTGAAACTGTAGTAAAGGGATTAAAACGCCACAGAGAATAAATAAGAGCATATACTGTATGTTTAGTGTGAAATCTAAGCACAAACTACAGTTGAAGGGTATTCGGATGTCTGTGGTGCGACGGTCAAAACAAGAACAGAATAATGCTGGACTAAATGTCATTTAAATGCCAGCTTAAAACGTACATGGTATTTAGCATGATCCATTTCAGTGGTACAATAAATGCACCTATATGTGACGCTTTTCTCCTTTTGATTCATAAACGTCATCACTTGTCTCGCTATAATGTACGTCGTACCACATGATGTCTCCAGATGCAAGGACAAACAAGAGATTAGATCTGTGGTGCGTTAGGTGCTTTAACTCTCCAGCGGCCTTTAAATGACACATCCACTCTCAAATACGCACATCTTCACACACACACACACACACACACGCACACGCACACAAACACTCGCTACCTGTGGTGAGATTAGTTATGGTCATGGCTGACTGACTAAAACGGCTCATTGTGAATGCAACCTCAATAGACTGCGTTGGTGGCATTAGTGTGAGCGTGTGTGAGTGTTGCCCTTGGGCAAGCTGTCTTTTTGCTACCAAGCAGCTCTTAATGCACAGCACAAAGAGTAATATGTAATTAATATGCAATACACATTAATGTGTGTGTGTGTGTTTGAGTGTGAGGTTAATAAGTAATTAATATGCATCACACACTGGCATCCCAGGCAATTAAGGATCCAGTGGTGTCCTGCTTCTTAACGAGCATCGCCTTTAATTGGAAACATTTCACTGTAAACATGTTGATTTATATGACTTGCTGTCATTTGGTGGGATTAGAGTGTAAGCGATTAAGGAAGAGGCAAAGAAATGAAGGGTAAATAACGGAACACACACACAAAAATGGATTTAAATGAATTTCTACAGGCACAGCGTGGATCCAAATGTTCAAATTCATCACACAAAACTCAAAGGATCAAGGTTCAATTATTGCAAATTAATAATAAATTTCCTAGCACAAGTTGGTGAGTGTCCACAACTAAATTGCATAAACTTCAATTGATCCACGGCAACCACAAATGGCCACAAAAGCCTAAGCATGCATCCTTGTTGGCTACTGGCTTATTAATGGAGGGAACCCCAAACTAAGCACTTCCTTCTCCACCTCTCTCCAAAATGGTAACAAATGTACCTAAAGACAAGACAATGCAGTTGCCAATGACGTTTTAACAGAAACATTCACTTTCTACAGCGTTCTTCCAGTGTATTGCTATAGACTGGGTCAACAATGCCCACCACAGTGCTGAAGAGGGATTAAATAGATGCAAGTATGAACAGTCTGAGTGTTGTAGTTGGGAAGCACTCATCCACTTTATATTATTATAAGGTGGATTGTTGATTTCCTTCTATTTAACCTATTGAATGGCATTATGAAGAAGAAGTTGGTGATCATGGAGCTACATTATAGTATAGCCAGATAGAGTTATTTCCATCTTTTCAGTTGCTCTTCCATCGCTACACAGATACAACAGCATTGACATCGAACTAAACGTTTACAGATGAAATAGCAAGGTTGAATTTAAATACAAATCCTGTGTTGTTAACAGATACTACTGTGAACTAATAAACTAGCAAAAGAAAGTAAATATCCTCTTCCTGTATTTGTCCCCCAGTGAGCTACTGGCCTAAGGAACATAAACAGAGCATGTGTGTGTGTGTATAAAGGTTCCATACCTTCATGTATTATTGTTTTATTACTGTTTGTGCATGCCTCTGCATGTGGATGTGCCAGTGCACACTGATATGTGTGTATGACTGTGTGTGAACACAAACAAAGCCAGATGATCACACCATAATAATATACATTCAAGTCAATGGGGTTTTTTCCTGTCTTCTGAATGACAGGGGAGGTCATTGTTCAGCACGCATTTTTTCTCACAATCAGGCCACAAGCAGAAACTAAGAGGTCAAGAAGGTCACGCTGCCTTTTCCAAAACGAACCCATTCATGGAAGTCTAGTCTAGAGGGACACGAAATGTTATTAATGCTTCATAATAATACATCAAATAAATAAAGCTGGGGCTGCATGATAGCTCAGTGGGTAGAGCAGTCGTCTTCCAACGTAAGGGTCAGTCCAACTCTCCGTCTCCACAAAGATGATGAAGTATTCATTATCTATTTATTCAAATTTAATAATTTAACCAACCAAATAACACTTTCAAATATTACATTTTATATTACTATTTCAACATTTTGCTTATTCTCATTCACTTGTGAATAATTTTCTTCAGCAACAGCCCCAAAATACAAATTGCAGGCACACACTAATTAGGTTGACAAGGGTCAAGATATCCGTGTTATTTCTATACTCCTGAAAAATGTGATCTCAGCAAAAGGTGGAAGGGGAAGTATACAAGTGAAATGGAATGATTGTGCATGAAATTGCAAATCTAATAGCATTTATTGTGACTCATTAAAAAAAACATGTATGAGGTTTGTGTGTGCAATTGAAAGTGTACGAGCCTCCACTGAACTTCCAAACGTCCAAGATGTCACAAGAACATTTGGATGAATTGAAAAAAGAGTAAGAAACAAAAAAACTCAAAATAAAAAACTGCTTCATCACATATTGACGACAATGTGCCACAAAATACAAGTTTAATAGTTCTGTCACCCGTCTCATTTAGGAAACTCAACTACAAGTGTCCTTAACTACCAGTCTGACCAGTCCTACAAGCCAACACTCACTGGGCCACTGGAGATGACGAGGCTTTCATGGAAAGAAGGTATCTCTGCTGAATGAAGCGCTTTATGAATATTTTACCGACGGCATGAATGTGCGTGGCTGTGTGTGTGCGCTCTTGTACTTAAGGGTAAAAGCGAGGATGCACTTCTGGGAAAGTCAGTTTACCCAACAAGCACTCAGGAAGCACTTTAGTTGTCATGACAGCAATACTACGCTAAGATGATGGTATGATGGAAAGGGGGTGGGGAAAAAAGATGAGGTAGAGAGCGAGAGAGAAAGCGAGAGAGATGTAAGAAGGGAGAACAGAACCAGATGTAGGAGAGTACAGAATGAGAGGTATGTGGTGAAAAAGCCTGTAGCAGTCCCCAGTTGAATAACATCAAAAAGATGAATGGCGGCTCATTCCATGATAAATTCAATTGATTCATATTTCAGAGGGTGATGGAATCAGAAAAAGCTTCCTGGCACTTGCAGATTCCTGCATTATCATTCACCACACTATTATATCACATCAGAAATTCAGGGATGACAAGGCTCAACTTCTATGTCAAGGATATGTATGAAGGGTAACCGAATACTCTTTAGCTCAAATAGAAGAAAATAAATAAAAGATAAAAATAGACACAGCAGGAGAAATGTCTAACTTGAGAAGCTATTGGATCTTTTAGATATTCCATGTAATAATAACCATTAATGGTGTGTAACTATGATACAATAATTGTGCTGTTAGGGGAAGCACATAAAAATATATCACCTTAACAAAATTAGAAATCTTTTCTTATTCTAAAAATAGTTTTGTTCAGTACGAAAGACATTTTTTAAAAACTACAGATATGATGTTGTGATGCTGTTTTACACTGTATAAATCGCCAAGAACTGAACTGAATGAATAAAACAAATTAATCCAAGGTGGTGCTGAAAATCAGATCCTTATCATCTCCGCTCGTTATATAATCTAACTTTGGATTTGGTTTGCAACGGCAGGTAAAGATGACCATGACATAGACGTTAATATCTAACATAAAACAGCCACATTTAAACCTTCCCAGTTTGTTAGTAAGAGGGTGCAGTGGTTGGTATAATAACTAAGCACAGGACTTTCCTACACAAGACCCACGTTTGAGTCCAGTATAAAACAACTCAGGGCTCCCTTGAAATAAAGGTTTTGAATCTCAATGGGACTTTCCTGGTTAAATAAAAGTTAAAAAACCTGGACTTTGTGTATTGGCCAATCATCGATACAAATCTGATTCATTTGTTAAATAAAAAAACTACATACATCATCTTGTGGACACCAATAAAGGCATCTGATTTAACAAACATTCCTTTCCTGGCTTTGTAAAGCAACATGTAACAACATAAATAGAAATGTACAGGACTTATTATTTTTCAAAATTTATATCTCTTTAGCAGTAACTTGGAACCACTTTAAAAAAAATACAAATGCAAACATTTAAAGCAAACAGGAATTCAAAACCCAATGGAATCAAGCATAGTTTGATTGGAGACCTGAGCTGGTCCAGATTTTATTTGAAAACTCTTGAAATAACCAACATCTATAGTCTTTGTCGTTGAACATGCTGCTAGCGCATGATGCAGTACGCATTGAAAAACATAACTGAGCTAAACAGATCTCCACATTTGGATCAGCCCTATTGTCTGATACCCATCTAATTCTTTAGGCAACATCAGGGCCAGTATTCAATTTTAACATTAGATTGGTGCAGACAAAAATCTTCAATACTACAAACCATGTTTGTTTAGTGCCTCAACCTAATTCAAATGTCTTCATGCCTACTCAGAACCAAAGTTCTGTGTTTTTGACTGCAGAAATTAGTGTTCCGCCAGTTTTGGTCGTATTGTACCAAGACGACAAACAGCCAATACCGATGTTGAGGTTGGAGGGCTTGTTGGGGTAATCATATTCATCATACTGAAACACCAGATGCTGTGTCCATGACCATGTGTGTATTTCTGTGTTATGCAATTGACTGTAATATCCTTGTCACCACACCATCAACCACAAGCCCCACAATGAAAGTGTGAGCTGCTTGTTGGCTTTCCCATAAATCCCTCGAGGGAGAAAGCAGAAAGATTCTTCCCATTACTACACCAGTGAGACAGTTTCTGATGGCAGCCCCACCACCGCGACCAGATCAAGTTTTACATATGCTGCAGTGACAGGCAGACAAACACGGGGAAACATTAGGGAAACCTTGGCACTGAAATAACGTTTTGTCAAGGGAAATTCCACCCATGGCACAGTCACTGAACAAAACAATTTGATTACTCTTGCAGTGAGTGACATTTCACTGCAATTCCTTTAATTGATGATACCAAGAGTTGGCCTCGTTTTCATTTGTATTCCTTATCTGCTGCCATTCTTGTTCTTCTCCTTCGCTGCACATCTTCTACAGTGTTTCTATGTCCTTTTTTTTTCCTCTCGTCTTCACATTAATTCAGCGCCGCTTGAATCCAAACATCACAAAGCTGTCAATCGCAGGCTTCCTTTCACTTCCCATTTTATCTTCGGTCATCTCTACATTCTCGTCAGCGCTTATTCAATTATTCCAACACTGAATCCAGCCTTGTGCCATTATTGAACCACTCCTCTAAATCTATATTCCATCACCAGAGTCAATCACTTACATCTTTGCCTTTCATTATAACATCTTACTCAGCTCATAGGAAGGAACTCTTTTCCATTGACATTTAACTTGTTTCAACAAAGTAATATGATTACATCCATAAATCCCATCAAACCTTTTAACAACCATTATAGTCCTTTTTTCAACATCCCAATAATAACATTGTTCAATCTTGATTATTGACATTGATTTAGACGAATCATGTTTATGAGAACTTTCAGTTTTCTTTTTCAGTTTTGAGACCTTCTACTAGAGATATTATGCTGTGTAGACACGAAACAAATTGATTTAGCTTGCACAGCTCAGACTACAAATTTAGTTCATCCTGAACTGCTGAGAGAATCCAGTTGATGGCAGAAAATAATAATAATGGGTTAGGCGTCAGACTGGGATGCAGAAGGTTGTGGGTTCGAACCCTATCTGACTCCTAGTCCATCCCCTACCAGGTGTGTCCCACTGAGCCAGACACTTAGCACTAGCTCCTTGTAAGTCGCTTTGGATAAAAGCGTCTGCCAAGCAAAGCAAAGTAAAGTAAAGTAATTGTTATAAATATACATGTATAAATACCACAACAGGTTAAATATCACAGCCCAATGAGCTCCTCCGTAAACTCAACATTCAGCCCAAAATGATTTTAGTGAACCATAACCATTCCATTCATATTCCTTCTAATACCCATTTAGCCAGTAGATTGAGGCTCAACTAGATCTACAATCTCCCTACTCTTTCTCATCTACGTCTTCATCCATGTGCTCCCTTCGGTCCCCAGTTATCCTATCTCTATTGCCATCACCACACCAACACTCATCCATCTCTCTGTCTTCCTGCCCTCACACCCTGTGGTGCAAAATCTTCAATTTATCTTGTGCCCCCTTGTTTTGCCATCACTTCTCCTCTCAGTACGTCTCCCATCCTTCTGTCTACCCTTCCATCCATCCATTTAGCCATGGACGTGTGCACGTGAGAGAAGAAGGGGAGGGAGGATACAACCGACAGTGTTGGATAGTTGATGGAGAAAGATAGACAGATCTTTAAAGGGGGGGAGGAGAGGGAAACGGATTGAAAGACATCGGCAGGAGTGTGAAAGACAGAAGAATGCTAATGTAGGTGGCAGCAACAAAGAGGAAGAGAAAGAGGGAGGCATCGAGAGACAATGAGTGATAGGCAGTGGTAGCGATAAAATGAGCAAAAGAGAATGGAAAAAATAAAAGAGATGAAAGATGGGGAAGTGGAGAAATCAAGGTACTGACAAAGACGGAAGGCAAAGTGAGACAGTGAGAAAGAAGTAGCGATGTAAGAATGAGATAAGGAAAAGACAAAGAGGAAAAGAATACGCTGCTCAGAATGAGTCCTGTTCTACGTTTACAAAGGCTGAGTTAAGTCACGCTCTAATAGGCTGTACACACGGCCGATGCAGTCCATCCAAAAAACCTGGTTATAATCACTTCTTCCAACACCTTTTTCAAAACACACCAACATTCCCAGAGAGGCAGAATAGACATCGCGGAGAGACTCAATGCAGGTTCTGCAATTCAGCCCACAGATTTTTCTTTCGACATCTCAAAACCAGAGCGTCACTTCAACACTTCACACTCCAATGTGAGTGACCGTAGCACACATGAGAAAGTGTTTACCAGAGCAGTGAACACATATGGTTACAAAGCTGTGGGAGAGACAACCCTGTCATGTTTCTCTCTGTAGACAGTTTCAAAGGCAGCCAGTCTCATCTACATAGGTAACTGTAAGGAGAAATCCTCCTGTAGCTTCATTAATTGCGAGGAGTGTGTCTTCTACTCTGTTTGCTTCATTCATTTGCCAGTACATATGGAGCATGATTAAAAAAAAAGACATATTTTACTGAGAGCACCAGAGATATTTTTATTCTAAGTGTTTAACTAATGGCAACATTTGCATATCACACATCCTTATCATCCTGTACTGCAAAACACTCTGGAACTCATTAGGATAAAAATTAAACTATCTGCAACCCTGAAACGTTGTTCTGCTGCAACACGGCAAGAAAGCAGGCTGTGAGGTGTACAGTCAGCATCTCAAAATATGTGTGCCAGGGTCAGATTCTATTAGTGTTGTCACCGACGTATTAAACTTTTATGAATAGTGCTACACTGCAAAGAAAATGCTGCTTCCTCGATGTGTCATTTAAACTCAGACTCCTAGCACAAAGCAAGCACGAACAAAAGAAAAAGAAGATGCGCTGCAAATAGACGGTCGCAAACCGGAAGTGCTCCACAACGGTAGGCAGTGTGATGTGCTAATGTGGTCCAGTTGCCATAAAGACCAGGAAATTCCAACAACCAAGTGAAACTGTGCCATGCGTCTGTGCGTGCTGTCACGCTCAATAATCACTTTCTGGCAGACAGACATAAACTCTTCACGCCCCCTAGCGTTGTGAAACAATTAATCTGGGATCTATTTGCAGTGTATTTAAAAAAGTTTTTCTTCTTTTTCTTTTGTTCACGTATTTTTTTCTTTTGCAGCACATTATCTATGTTCTTCTTCTTTTGGTTGGTTTTTTTTTTTAAATTGCAGCGCATTTTGATTTTTTTTCTACTTTTTCTTTTGTTTGTGCTTTTGTCTCTTTGTCGCAACCGTAGTCTTCCATTAAATGGAAAACACATGTAAAGCCATTTATTTTAATTGTGCATTTTACTTTTACATTTTAATGTTCATTCATTCAAGATTTTATTACACAGACTAGAACATGTCATTGGGATTAAAGGCACAGCACTAAGCTGGTTCGAATCTTATCTGTCAGATAGATCCCAATTTGTTCATGTTAATGATAAATCCTCAATGCACTCAAAAGTTAATTATGGG
>JAUMHF010000014.1:12582875-12670333 GCA_032359275.1 Microctenopoma steveboyesi | reverse complement strand
GTAAAGTGCCCTGAAATGACTTTCGTTGTGATTTGGCGCTATACAAATAAAGATGAATTGAATTGAATTGAATTCATTAAGTTCTGAGTTGATTTCACAATTTCGCAATATTCACACATTTTGTTGATACGTAAATAACTACAGATGTGTTCTTGAGTAGAACAAATACACATAGCTCAGAACAAGCTCTCAGGTATTTCTGCTGAATACCAGAATGATTTTTAGGCCATGTCAGCAGTAGATCTGTAACAGTCTGGGTGACTGAGCAGTCTGTGGCAGTATGACTGCAGGCAGGCTAGTGGCCTACTGACAGCTATTTCCTAATGATCTCCCAACAGAGACTCCACGTATTACAAAGTGAAGGGAAAGCTGTGAGTCATGGTTTGTTGCAAAACTATGATTTATCATATGATTATATTGAACTGATCATAGATAAAAAAGCTGCTGGTTCTACAAGTTGAGCATTATTGTTTGGCACCGTCTGATGATTTTAACTTCCAAAGTGTGACGTGCTCTCCAAAACTTCCACCAAGCACCCAGTTCAACATTGTCTTTGAAAATGTTTAATTATAAAAAAAATTATAATAGCACAAATGATCAGAAAATACAATTTATTTTTAATGTCACTGTGTTTACGTTGTTTTTTAATTACTTTTTTACATTATCCTGCTGTCTTCTTGTTATACTGCAACCCAGATATATGCAGAAGAATTCCAGTGTTCTTGTACGTAATTGTATCTGTGCAAATGGCAAATAAACTCTATTCTATTCCATTACGGTTTATATATAATTTATGCAACTATTTAGGGTAGAAGCACTCACTGGTATTACATCCATAATGGACTGGCCAGACCAATCATCAGATCTCAAGCTCTGTTAAGTATCTTGATTAAATAATGTGTAGTAAGTGCCCATAAATCCACTCCATTTTGTGGGAGGTGCTACAGATTTATCTTAACAAATATGCATATGGTCCACAATACTGTCATTTCTTTGACTTCGAGTAGCCAGACACACAGCAACAAACAATAATGGTTTCAGTACAGGTAAAACAGCAGGGGACAAGAAGACTGTTTCATGGAGTTGTTAATCCTAACACCCCTGGTTGTTGTCACCATGGATAACACAACTAGGTGCAATTACTTTTTTCTACAACAGCGCATTTTTCCTTAAGAAATGAAATTATCATTAAAACACATTCTATATTTATTTGGGTTATGTGTTATGTAAGGAGAAACTAAACTTTTAGAAACTAAAAACTTACACATTTCAAATGTACCACACAATTTTATTTCCACAATAACTATCCTCTTGATTATTTCTGGAATTTTGCCATGCACCTCCGAGCCGCACTCAGTTGCACAAGTAGAGCCTAGAGTGCAAGTCGGAAAATTGAGTCATTTAAAGACAGCGCAGAGGAGGAGTTGAGAGGACTGAAGGAGAGCAAAATAGAGAGGCCCAGCGTGCCCATGGAAATGGCAGTTAAGGTCAGCGGTGAGAATGTTTGGGCTCCGGTCTGAGCAGAACAGAGGCTGTATAAGAGCAGCAAAGTGCTGTGAGGCTCAGGGGAATACCCTGCACTAAGCTTGGGAAAAACATGCACACAGACACACACACACAGTAAGAAACACTCTTAGTGGAAGAATAAACAGATCCATGCAATCATTCGAGCGCACAATACTAAAAACAAACGTGCAAAGATATAAAAATAAACATGATGAATATTGCATCCCAGAAGAAACACAGTGCTCACACCGAACATGTGAGCACTGGATCATCAAAAATAGAAATAAAATTCAATAAAAGAAGACAAATTCCTTTATAGTTCATTATTCATCAAGATTATCTTTACAGTACTTTATACACATTCTTTCCCCTCTCACCTTGACAGGATCCGTTAGTTTCCTCAAAGCCCGGCTGGCACACGCACTTCCCGATGGGCACCAGCCATTCTCCCTCTGCGCTGCAATGCATCCTGGGAGGCTCATATAAAGGAACAGAGTTATTGACGCAGCGACCCACTACTTCCACTAGCTGAGAGGCCTCTGAACCTGGAATAGTATCGGGGAATTCAGCCAGACTCTTCACTAGAAATGGGCAGCGTTTGTAGAAAACACGCACCGAGACTAAAGCAATGCAGGCCCCCAAATCCTGAAAAGCCAGGTAGAAGCCTTTGTGGGTCAACGGACCTAAATCACGGACTTCAGTATTGAGCTTCATCACGCGGTCCCCCAGGTCCAGCTCGGTGAAGCTCTCATCAGCTGCTATGGTGTCAATTTTGAAATATCTGCTCTCCTTCAGCACTCTGTCTTCCTCCTCCGTCATCCCGGTTCCATCTCTCATTTCTCCATCCTCCATTTCTTCTTCATCGCCATTGGATTCATAGTAGTACATGTTAAATGTTTCCTTGCAGGTCCCAACCCCTCCAGGCAGACTGTTGCAGTCTCTCAGAGTGAACTTGAGTTCAATAAAGACCCGCTGGGCACCCTCAGTCAGGATCCAGTTGGTGTGGAGCCAGTTGTTCTGGTTCTGTTCCATGACCCTGCACACTTGGTAAGTGTGAATAGGAGCGTAGTCCTCATCTACTTCGCCGATTTCCTCCCACTGTTGCAGAGAGAAGAAAGAGGTTAAGAAAGGGAGAACGCAAACTAGGAGAAGTAAAGTTTCAGATCATTTCATCACTCTGTAATTTCCCAAATGCTAAATGCCATATTTATGTGAAACCTCTTAAAATGAACCTTTAGGTTTACACTTTAATAACATCACATGTTGACTGTTGGTGTACAAAGGCAAAATCCTGAAAACTCTGTCAGTGCTCAGATACTTCCAGGCACAACTGTATATGTTTTGTATATATGCAAGAACCAAATCAGAAGAAATACCTTGTAAACCTAGATGCAACTGTTTTTCACTGTACTCTTGAGTAAATGTATTTACAGTAGTTACTTTCCACCATTGCTGACTGACATTGGGGAGCCTGAGCATGCCAATAGGCCACAAAGCAAGAAAGAACAGTTTTTGGTCTCAGTGCCAAAAGTTAGGTATCGTCTGTCCTACTATTAAAAAAATGTAAGTGATACTCATTGTACAGACTTGAGAACCATGAAAAGTAGTAAGATTGAGCTACAGCAATGGCTTTTTAAAAGGCTTAAGTGAGGAAAACCGTATTGAGGGTATGTGCGTGTCAAGGTACAGATAGCAGAATAATCCTCATCCTTCAGCCCTCATTTTCTTCCTACTGCAAGTGCAAAAATTCAGTCTCATATGAATTCACTTTGAATTAAGGAGTGGAGTTCTTGTTTGTGAAAAACAGTATTAACTTCAATCAATCAATCAGTCAATAACAACTTTATTGTCCCCATGAAGCAATTATTTGTGTAACAGCCCAGTAGCACATGATACAGAGAAAACAAGATACAGGCAACATAAAGTGCACCGTGGGGATGGGTGGGGGTGCTTTACTTCCATTTCGGGGAGTTCATTTGTGCATACAGTAAAGCCAAACTTGTGTGGGCACGTGCGTGCATATATGTTAATGATTCTGTGTGCACGTGTGAGCGTCTGCATCCGTGCTTGTGCATCAGACAATAGCATTAATTCCCTTTTGCACGTCTCCTGGGACGTGGCTATTATCTGCATCACTAGCACTCTCCCATGGCTAATACAGGCGCTTCATCATGTCACCATAATATGGCCAGAGGGACCAGACTATGATCTGGTTGTATAGCTTAATAGCCCACATTAATCAATCCTTGCAGTAGCTCTTGTGTACAGTCTTTGTCTTTTCTGCTTCTTCTCTCCGTCTTGTTCTCCAGCTGTCCTTTTCCACCCTCCACATTTAATCTGTCTCTGTCGTTCTGCTCATCAGTACATTTCTGAAGCATTTGTAAATCAATGCAATAGTTGGCAAATGTTCACATCAGATAATGTGTGTGTGTGTTGTTAAATGCACATGCTTCAACTCTGAATTACTTAAAATGTGTATGTTTGTACACTTCTACTTCTATCTTTGTGAGGACCAATTGGAATTTGACTTTGTTTGAAGATTTCACAAGAGTTCATGGGTACCTCACTCTTCAAAGAGTTGTTTTAGGGCGTGCGGTTTGACTGCAGCTTAGGTTAAAGTTAGGAGTACACCCAGTAGCTGGATGCAAATATATTTTCATGGGCACGTGTGTCCCCATCTCTCCCAGACTCTAGCCAAGTCAGTCCCAGTGCAGACAATAAGCCTCTTACTGGTTAGATCACACCGATCCACCAGACTGGTCTGAGATTTACATAGCTTAAAGTGACCTTCTCTAGGTTTGCTTGGGATCTGTGTTTTTCTATAAAGCAACTTAAAGTTATCTTCAGGGCGCGTTACTAACACAGACTAAACCGTTGACCATTTAAAACCCAGTTACTCGTTGCACATTCATTTAATGGCAAATTATTCATTATTAAACATAATTTCTCGTCAGTGCACCCACTTCACCTTTCATATATATCATCTTAAAGGGCCCTTTATCCCCAGTTGTCTTTAAGAAACGTGTTAAACAATATCTCATTTACCCAGAATAATCCAAAGCTTTAAGAGAAGTTTAAACTGAAACTATTAGCTTCAAAGGAAAATTGTTAAGGCTGAATTATCCTGCGTAACCAGGACATTGCAAAAAAATGTTTTTGCACTTGTTTTTCATACAAGCTTTAAGTTGTTTAATGTTGAATACATTATGTGTACTTCTAACACCACGAGTCTCTCCTTTCAGCCCTTCCAGACCCTCTCTCTCTCACCTCTGCTTCGTCTCCTCTCCACTTCCCGTCTGTTTTCTACTTCTCTCCCTTCACTGAACTGTCCCTATGGGCATGCTTGTAGCTCCTCATTAGTGTGTTTGTTTTGTTGACTGTGATGTGTGTGGGTGTGTGCGTGTCTGTGTGTCACATCCGTCAGCAGATCGCCTGTGGCTGCGTCGAGTGCCCTCCTAGTTCTAAGTCTATAAAGCTGTCTGAAACTTATTACTGCCCATTACTGCTGACCATCAGGGCACTGTAACACGACGATCCTTCTCACTCTTTACCCATACAAGAACCCACCCTCCCCCATTTTCCCACAGGAATACTTATCAAACCTTCGACACACTTAGCTGTGTATTGATAACCTATTTTTACCTTCATCTTTTTCTCCCACATTCTCCGTGCTCCACCCCTCTGCCTCTGTTCATATGATCTATAATCACTTTCACCCGGTGTGCCCTCTATTTTTGCTTTAATTAAAATCCAATTGTAAGTCTAACCCAGAATGATGTTCAGCCACTTCCGCTCCTTGCCACCTCTTTGTTTCCCTTTTCAATCGTATCCTCCATGTCACATTTAAACCATTGTCTCCTTCACACTACTGTGGGGAACAGGGAAAAAGACGAAGTCCCTTGTAAAACACAAGAGCTGTTAACACTCCTTGAACTGTTCAAACAACCACTCCCTTCCTCATTACATATAGTTCAGAGCCCTGATAACCCAGGATCGGATCAGAAGTCACATTTAAGAGATTTATCTGAACCTCCCAGTGATGATGTGATGCCCATTAGGTTGTTTCAACTTATCTTCTGAAAAGATCTGAATCAGGACGTCCAGGACTCAGCAGTCCTGTCTATATCTATCTATATAGGTTAAGCAGCTGTAAGTGCAGAGCTCTCATGTCACGTCCTTATGGGTTGTCAGTCTTGTATCTAAACTTTATTAGACTTTTTAATGCCATAGAACAACATACACACAACAGAGCAACTGTAGTCACAAGGTTTTTTTGTTCCAGCCTTCATCTATGGTTTGCTGTGTCAGGCTAGTGACTACCGCATAATATCTTCATGGTCAAATAAGGACAGAACAAAAACATTCTTAGCAGACTAATGGGTAACAAACGGCATCTGTCATTAATGGTACTGGAGACAGATTTCAGAGCAAAGTAATCCGTATTGTAAGAGCCATACCGTTATTGGTACCTTCATTTCCAAACTTTTCATATTTTACTCCCGTCCCCTTACGATGCATCAGATAAAAGCATCCACCGTGTAGCAGCTCACACAATTAAAGACCATGATGCCCTTCCATCCAGTCTGAACAAGATGTAATGAAGGTAGAGAATAAGACTACAAGGCACTTAAAGACTGCATGTTTGTTTTCTGTTCCCCTTTGTCTATTACACTAGTGGTAATGCTGAAGATGTAAACTTTATACCAGCTAAGTACTGAGATGTGTTCCAGTGCAAGTACATTTATTATGTGGTTGTTTTTGGCATCTGTAATATTATGTCCAAAGTCCCTTCTCTTCTCATGTGGTAAATAATGGCATTAAAATCTGTGTGCAACAACTTTGGCCTATGTTCTGTTCTAATCCGACATTCTCATCAAGCTCACACTCGCAACTATCACCAGCCCACGAGAGGAGGTTCAATTATTTTGAATGCCACAAATGCTCTTTTTTTTCTCGTGTCTTGCCTTATTCTCTCTTTCTTTGTACTTTTCAGCTGTGATTTGCTCCTGTGCTTTAAAACAGGAGGGAACAAAGAAGCCGTCTTCCTGAGATCACAGGAAACCAGTTTTCTCTCTACTCTCCCTCCTGCTTTTTGTCCATCTCAGGCTGTCACTGACTGTCTTTACCTTATTCTTCTTCTTTATAAATCTTTCTATCCCTGTGTCACATGTTGCCAGATTCATTTTATTGCATCATTGTTATTAAAACGGTGGCAATGAGAAGCAAAGGAGAAATAAGAGGCATGAGAGCAGAGCCAGCGAAAAGTGAAGAATGACACGATGAGTGATGACGGGGATGATGGCAGCAGGAGAAAACAAGGGACAAAATAAACCATCTGGAACATGGGAGTAAAAAGAAACACTTCTGTGCTTCAACATCTTATTTAGCCGCGGAAGACTGCTGCTCGCAAGCGTGAATCTATGTTTGAATGTGTGGTGGATGTGCGAAAATATGACTGAGACTGGGCGCCGTCATATAAATAGCAAACATGATAAAACCTGCCAACATGGTTGTTTAAAATGCCAAACAGGCAATAACTTCAGTCTTTTACTTTGATATGTTTGTTAAGTCGTAAGTTGCAAGTTGCAAGTCAGTGAACAAAAATGAGAGCAATCCTAAAAATGTCACTTTAATCATCTGAAACTAAAGCTGAATAAAAACAACAGTTAACAAGAGAGAGCGTCATTATAAAATCCTTGCATTTCCGTATCGCATATTTAATTGTCTCCCCCTCAATGTACCTTGAATGCAGTTATTTATGCAGTTGCATTGTCAAAACCACACACCATAATCACATCTTCATTAATATGATTGCCCACACAGCTGCTTTTGTCAGCACTATCTCTCCCATCTACATACAGCCACAGAGTGGGTTGTGATTTGAATACCCAGGGCTGAGAAAGTGCTGTGGTCAGCAGTATTGGTCCGGTGTGTATAGCTGCAAATTTGCCAACAGGACTTGTGACTATATGAGAGATTTTTCATGTGCGGTAAATGAATGCACAAACGAATTCCTGTCTAAGCCAAGCACAGCACTCTCAACCCCCATGAGATTATGGAAATTTTTTTTTTTCAACAGCGACAAGTTCATCTATGAAAAATTGTTAAAAGTTGAGGTCGTTTTCAAATTCTAGAAAACCACCAACACCATAAAATAATGATATCCAATTCTAATAAGTCATTCTCCAATTAGCCATCATCCTGGGAATACTTGGACATGAAAATTCAATCCCTGGATTGAGAATCATATATTCCATTGTGACTTTCAACATTTTATTCATCAATTCAATTTACACCGATAATGATCTGTGTTCCTGGAAATTAAATGACCTTTAACTTTGATAAAAACAAAAAAAAAAAACAGCAATTTAGTAATATCCTAAAGTTCAAGGCATCTTTTAATCATACGAGAACATATATTTGCCACCAAGTTTGTTTTGAGATGAAGTATGGACAGCTTCAATAGAATCACAACAACTGTAAAATACTCAGTATATTATACATCTCCACTAAATTATACTCACCCCATTCTTAGGGTAGGCCACCCATCCGAGATCTCCAATCACTGAACGAGAATCCAGCAGGTTCACTGTTGAAGATTAAAAACATTCTTATAAATTCTGTTGGCAGAAAATAAAATTTAAAACAACTTTCTATGTGGCTTTCATGACCACTTCTGGTGGCTCTTTTTAATTTCCACATCTTAAAACAAACCATCAATCTTTTATTGATGTACTATAATTGGACTGCAATAATGATCAAATCTGACAGATTGAAAATGTAATCTCGGTACATTTAGCATCAATGTCAATGAAACATGAAGACCTAAATCATGAATCATAGCACATCTCTTTACGGGCTGACCAGCAACAGCTTCATAACTTGTGCCAAGGCATACACTGTCATAAATACAACACAAAGGTTTGTTAGGCCAGAGTCCAGTTCTCTTTATCTCATCTATGATAATGTCTGGTTTATTCTGCATCTGGCACAAAGTGTACACATACAGTAAAACACTGTACAGTACACACAGTAATATTACCCCATTAGTACATAAATGTGCTGAGCTAAGTAGCACTATCGGTTACATGGTACCATGTCTTAAGTACTGCAGTTTTCAGTAATCTTGTTTCTCATGTTAAATTTGGGCCAACAGGCCAGGACCTGAGAGCTGAAACGGAGTCCCTGCCCCAGCTTCTGGTCAAGGAAACCATTGAAAAGAAAACAAGATGGCTATATTCTCAATGCTGAAAAAGGGAGAAAATTACAGTATTATTCTACTATGATGAAAATTAAAGGAGAAAAACTACCTAAGATTAAAATTGCAGCTACACAGCTTTTGAGTACTGTGATGAAAGCCCTGTCATAAATTAGCTGATCCATATATAAACAACCGTCAACAAAAGGTATAGACATACACAGTGAACAGGACACATTGCGAATGCAAACCCTCCCAGCACCCATACTCACACCCACACACTCTTCTCTAGTCCTATTGTGTCCATTGCTCTGTAGAGAGTAATAACAGATGTCCTTAGGAGGTGATTAGACAACTAATTAGGCCATAAAGAAGAGATAAGTGATGCTGAACTAGATCATAGGGGATATATTACCTCTTTCACTCTCTCTAAGGATCAAATGCCTAACCAGTTTGAGCTTGGCTGTCATTACATGACTTATTAATAAAAGTCATCACCACCGAACGAACAAAGTGATTTCATGTCTTCTAGTGACACTACTTCAAGGATGCTGAAAGACTTCCAATATGTTGAAGAGTAAGTGGATTTTCACTGCTACTGCTGAGTGTTAAAGAAATTCGCTTGACTGACAAAGGAATATTTGACCAAAGAGGACAGTGCGTTCATTTTCCGTTGCACACTTCCAGGACTATTGCAGGTGATGGGTTTAAGTGCCAACTTTGCTTCAATGATCCATCCTGTTTGAGAGCATATCCACCTCCTACGTCTGAAACTAGTGGTTAAAGCATAAAACATATTATCCCCCCAACACATTTATCTCACCCCCCCCACCTGTTTGATTGTGGCATTTACTTGTATGTGTCAGCTAGACTGGCTCCGGGCCTAATGGACTGCCTTTGCTCTTTCATACAGATAAACACAGACGTCTTTCACGCCATTTACCATTATTTCACAGAAATTCACAGTCCCCATTTGATCAACATTACACACAAAAACCAAAGTAATCCCTAATGTGTAGGGGCACCCAAGATCATTCTCGTTAATATATTAATATTAATGACATTTCTATTAACAGAATTGATATATATTGATACAATATGTCACACAGTGCTAGAAATGTTATTACGATAAAAGAGGCATTAGGATCATTGTTTTTTAGTTATTATTCAGGGTACAAAGTTAACTCCCAGCTGCAAATGAACGGGGGACCGTTAATGTAAAAAGGCGGCGGAATGAGGAGAATCTCAGTGAGGACACATTAAGCTCCAGAAATGGAGAGTGATGGGACGGTTCTCTCATATTTAGACAAAGATTGGGAAAATCCCCAGTCATTTGAAAGAGGTGTCCAAGGCAAGCACAAAATGGTTTAATCTTATATTCCAATTAGAATAAATTATCTCAATGGGAGAATAGTGGCCATGTTAATTATGGGCATCACTCTTCTCTCTAATTACGTGTGCAATTCATCCACTGCCATGCAAATATGTGCCAAATTAATGTCACATTTTTGTGCAATGGCAGCCTCTGGCAAATGCTTTACAACATGTGGAGAAGTTTGTAAAAAAAGGTCCAGATCATTCTAATCAAACTTTTCAGAAAATGAAAAAAAAAATTCTAAATGAAGACGACAAAACAAAAATCCAACATCTGAATCACATGTTGATCGTTTTCGATTTCTTCTCCTCATTCGTCAGTCAGAACACAGACTTACAATATGATCCATGGTCTGACATCCCATCGCTACATATTCTCACTGCCTGAAGCTTCCCATTAACAAGACTGTGTTTAAACTAAATAGGAGTTCAAGTATTTAAACCGTGAAACCTCTCAAGTAATTGATAGATACTTTTAAAAGTACCAGAGTCTCCTCAGCGTTGAAGCATTAAACACTCTTTTGTGGAATTTGAAATGTACTTTATCTCAAATACAAATACAAGTCCACATGTTGAGCACCAAACCCCGTAGTGTGACCATTTAGCACAAAGCGAATGATATAAAGACCAAACCTACGTTCTAACATAACTGTTATTTTGGGTGTTGGTGAAAGATGCTTTACAAACCACTCCAAGAGCCCTCAATGTCCCACAGACACACACTGAGAGACACTTTTGTGAATCTAATTTTTGATCAAATAAATCTGCCAAGTAAAGAATAAGCTGCTTGATAAATGTCCTCTTTCCTGGATAATGCTGTGTGAGAGCTCGAAACAATGGCATTCATCTCAAGCAGTTCAAATGCTGCTCAGGCTGTGGACAATAGCGTGGGAACAATATTTGAAACAGTTTGACCCCCCCCCCCCCCTTTTTTTTTATTGAAAATGTCCATGTTCATTTATTTTGACATTAAGTAGGAGGGAATGCAGGTGTTAGTTCAGTTTGGACGTATGTGCAACCAGCTGCAAGCAAATGGGAATCTTTGCGGCAGGTTATGGTGTCAGAGGTTTAATTGAAAGGTCCAAGTCTAAAAAAAAAAGTCTTATTCTCAATCTGAAAGGATCTTATATGGGAATCATCTAAATGTCTCAGCAGAGAGCCCAAAATCCATTTTTTTATAGAAACCCTATGAGTCAATTAAAACTTACAAGCTGATCAAAGTAAGTGGGAACTCCTGTCTTCACCTTTTTACTGCTGTCTCACACCTGAAACCCGGTTTAGGTCAATGTCAGCATAGTATGAACCTCAAAGGCTGCACAGTAAAAAATTCATACAACGATTTTCGCAGCGCACAACGCGTCTGTCGGCGCTGCCAAGTCCCCAAAGGCTTGGTTATCAGGTCCAAAGGTTCTTTTTATTCCACAACACGCAGGCAATGCACGACTTGGCGTGTGGTTCTGCTGCTGTAAACGGTATTTGTTACATTTATTTCTACATAACCTCCTTTTCCATCAATCGTCGTCGAAGGCGTGAAGCCATTCTAACGCAGCGTGACAGCACCAGAGGTGCCATTAACCTGCGAGTCCCATCCGTGAACCAAGCAGCGCAGTCATGAACCCGCAAGTGTTTCCGTGTCCGTTTTACCTTCATTTGTGGGGATGCACCACGCTCCAAGCAACGCCAGGCTCCAAAGCCACGTCCATGCCACCAGCCGAACGCCACAACTCCACCGGCGAGACTGCATGGCGCATCCAGAAAGTCAGCCAGGAACAGGAGCGGGAATGTCCTTAAACCGCAGCAGGTTCAGTCAGAAGAAAGCCGGACACCGAGCGAGACCGTCTGTAGCATCATGCGTCCGCTCACGGCGACGTGAACTCATGTTATGCGACGGGTAGAGGAAGGTCCTGAGCCGTGTGCGCTCTGGATTTGGGGAGGCGGGGAGCGCGCCAGAGGGGGGGCGGGGTGAAGCCCAAAGTCTCTCCAATCACTGGTTCTGCGCAGGTGAACCTTACTGCTGCTGGACTGGTATGAAAAGAGATGACAGAAATCTAATGTCAGTACTTTATGGAGTCGGTCAGCTGCTAGTGAGGGACGCAGGGAGACTTTAAAGCCTCTCACCTTGTGCTATGTCAGTGGAAGACACGGCGATGGTTTTATCTGCTACACGCCCCAAAACTTAAGTCATGGATTTAGAATGTTTTAAACTTTGTTAAAGAAATGTCACAAGAGGGACATGTCATGACCACTGATTAAGAGACAAGAAAAGAAATAAAAACAGTTTCTGTGTCCATACTTACATACTTCACTGAGGAGATCCACCCACCCTAGACCTTTTGCCCAACCTCCACCCCTTTTAAAATATTCTAGATCCGCCACTGGAGTCAGGTCAGCAAACTCCTGCTAGTGAACCACACCTACTCTGTAACTCTTGAAATATGCTATAGAATAAAGTTTACACACATATTTTTCAATACCTGTTTTGCAAATAGCAATATTAGAAATAACCGTAATATTTGTGCATTTAATACATTTTACAAGTAACATGTATCACAATCATTGCAAATAAGCACTAAGGTTAAACATGACTGGCAACTTTCTGCGTTAAATGAGCACTAATGCATGTTTGTGCATGTGCATCCTGGTTGGCTCGACAAAGACAGTTACAGGTACCTGGATGAGCCCATAAAGACACTCTACTAACACCAGTAACAACAGTGAAGATGCTCCTGTGGGCATTTTTGAACTTAAAAGATGTAACAATCATGTTGTCCTGGCTGGGCCTCACCCTATGTGGTCCAATTACTGCAGACTCTTTGATCAGCGAGTAATATTCCTGTTGCTTACCCTGCTGACACTTTTCTGTGCACATAGACACGCTCATACGTACGTACATGTATGTATGCCTGCATGTCTACATTTATTGTGTTAGTAATGAAACACATTGAAACACCACTGACCCCAGGTAAATACACAACAAACTGAAGTGCCAATAATGTGATGGAACCCTATTTGTCAAGCCCGACCCACATTTTACTGTACTCGCTTCTGAAATGCTCTTCTACAGTAACGATAACCATTGTGTGGTAAGCACATATGTGTGGGTGTAATGCTGGGGTGGTGATGGTGGTGGATTGCAGACATGTAGGGGTCTGATCAACACTGACAGCGGGTGTGGAGGTGGTTCTGGTATGCCAAAAGCTGTTGCTGTCTCCTAGAGGTGTCGTCGGCTTAATTCTATAAAATATCTGAAGAGGAGGAAAGTGCAAGAAAAATCCACCCCCTCCAAACCTCACGCCACAATTGGCCACCAGCTATTTGTGATGTGTCTTCTTGTTTTGTTGTTTGTGGGTGTACTTTTCTTTTGTTTGGTAAATGGGTGGAAAAAGTGAGGTCAAATTAGCTACACTGGAGTTTTATGTCTCACGCGATGTTAATTAAAACGAGTTTCTCTGATTGTTTTATACTTGGCATTCCATTCTAGCATGGAAACACTGATTGGGTAAAGTTAGGGAACGATTTTGTTCACCATGAAGCAAATCTGAAGCCAAATTTATATGCTTCTATTGCCACATGACAAAGTGAGCATGCCTTCCCATAGATGTGAGACATAAAGAAAAATCTTTCATTGGCACTGGAACCTGACTTTTCAGAATGCAGCACCATGTTAAAACATTTTTCAAAACCAATGGTTGCGTGCAATCAGTTGAGATGGTACCTTGGAGGCTGAACAGTCAGCTGTGATTTTGTGTCTGCCCACTCATGGCAGTAGGGGAGGGAGTGGGAAAGCAAGGTCATGGGAGGTCAGTGGAGCACTCAGACATGTGTGTGTGTGTGTGTCTCTCTCATGCACACACACACACACACACACACAGGCAGACGTTTGTAGCAGGGAATACCAGTGTTGGCATAGTAAAAACACCTTTGTCCATTGCAGTAGGAAGTCAAAACTGGCTCATGCATCCAGCTGAGAAGATATCACTTTACATACACATACACCCAGCAAGCGCAGCAAAAAAACTAACTACTTACGTTGCCTTGAAAGCGGCGTGACAAATGTACTTAATTTCTGAAATGAATCCAGCGTCTATATGAACAAACTCTGCTACGTTTCTCCAACAGGAGAAATATTCACCAAATATTCAAAAGTTATCAGCCTTTTTCAAATCCGTAGGTCAATTCACATTTGTGGTGTGAAAGAACTATATTGGTGATGATCCACGTTGGCTAGGCTAAATGCCTGCTAATGGTAGCATATCTAAAACCACAGCTTCAACCACACAAGTATCTCAAATTACTTTAATCAGTGCCTGTTCTTCCTTTGCTGGGAGAGATTACAAATTACAGGTTACACCATACATCAGTTAAACTCCTTCCTGTGAGATACAGGCCTTGACATACAGTATTTAATAGATAAAAAAAAAAGCTCTCACACACCACCACCACCCTTAACACACACGCATACAAACTGCACCCACATTCCCAAAATAATCAGCTTTGGGGCTTGACCAGCTGGCCTCTGCTGCAAGGAACACTGGGATATTCCTGAATGCTTTACCATGAACACTAGTAACACGCTAGTAAAATAAAGTTATTTTACCGAATCACATTTTCCCATTCATCTCATCGTTTCAACGCTATGACAACAGCTGCCAGGTGTGGGTGAAGGAACATACATGTGGGTTCATAGTGTGGGTTGATTCAGCATCTCTGTGTTCAGGTGGCAAAGCACTGATGTAAAAGTTCCATCACTAATTGCAGCGTTCACAGATGGAAAATTGGAGAGTTTATGTCCAGATGCAAAAATGAGCTGCTTTGACAGGTGTTAAGCAAGGACTTAGTGAGTTTGTCTTCCTTTCATAATCCTGCTGTTACTAAAATAATCTGCACCCACTTTGATAGTTTACTAACTACTTCACAAGTTATCAGCCCTCAAATAAAGTTCTGCATTTCAGAGTCTGTGGCCTGAGTTTGACCCCGAAACATGAAGCTCTTGTTTTGGGCTTCTGAAGAAGGAGAGCACACAAAAACACACACACACAAACACACTCGCGCTGTCATGCACGTACACACACATACACAACCCCCTGGGCATCGTTAAGCCCTGCTTAGCAGCTCAGTGAGGCTGGCAGGCAGTGCGGCTGATATTCTCTCTCTACTTTGGCTGCTCCCCTCTGTATGCTGCTCCAAATCCTGCTGCTCTCTTTTCACACATTTTATCTCCCAAGTCAGGACATACAGAATATATACTTTACTGGAAAAGGAGTGTGTAGGGGCTGTGGGACAACTTGTTCTAAGTGCATGGAGAAATAAAGCTGCCTTGGGATCCGAGATGAACCATTGCATAAATGTTCAAAAACAAAGTGTTGTGATTCTGATTCTCACTATATTCAACGAGTTTGTAATATTAGGAACATTTAAATCATCCGTGTTTTAAGGGTAACAGTACATTATGCTCAGCTACAAAATGTCTGTATATACAGATTTATAAAATAAAGTGATAATGTACTAAAATCACTAAACATTAGGTAAATGATTGTGAGCTCAGCTCCTCCAGAGCAATTGCACATAGTGGCACAATATTCATTATTTTCCTTAACAGATGTGTGGGCAGTAAATTATGCTAAATGTTATTTTTGCTATTTTAAAAGTAAAGTAAACGTCTCCTGAACTTGAGTTAAACAAAGCAGAAGAAAAACATATTTTTCATTCAATCTCGACAAGTGGGATCAAACTGATCCTATTAGAGATGCTTCTGACCCCACGTTGTTTAATATTTAACATGTGGAAATCCTTCAGTGCTTTCTTGACATTTCTGGTTGTACAAACAATGCCCCGACTTGCCCTCAGGTTCACGCAGCTTCACTCGCAGGAGACAGCATCTCTGGTTTGATTACACAGAAGTCAGTTTGGAAGAGAGATGAGGGTGCTCCAGAATTCTGATTATCCTGAGATTCAGCGCTGCCATTTTGGAGTTATATAACCCAAACCCCTCCTTTCCCCCCAACACTTTGGCATCATTTTATATCGATTGCTTCCACTTCCCAAAGGCATGCCCTGCTCTCCCAACCTTTTTTTTTTATCTGTTTTATCCTTTTTGTCTCCTCCAATCAACCCCCCGCTCTCCTCTTCCTCTCACAGATCCGTCCCCCACATCAGTCCCTGCACATTTCTGTCTCTTCACACTTGCTCTCCTTTGATTTTTACCCAGTAAGACATACAGAGCATACAGAGCAGTCTTCGATTCTGCAATCATGCTTTTAAATAAAATGTGTTCATAATTTGAAGGACTGCTAGCTAAAACACAGAGTCACTCAGAATCCTGCCCCTGCAAGGAACAAGAATTGAAAATGTATATCACTCGGAGGACCATTGCATTTCACCCTCAGACTTACAGAAATGCAGTCACCCATTCATGAGTGCAGAATACTGCACACTGTGTGTCTCCCACTACCTCCTTTTTTTTATTAACATACAACTTCCAACTTCCACATCATGCTGCACACCCTGGGGGTTCAATCAATTATTGTCTAGTCCAGTGGTGTTAACAAGATATGGTGCCATCTCTTTTGCAGTTGCAGCAAAACACGTCACATTTTCACTGAAATGACGTAGGGTATACAATTTGTTATTAAACTAGTATCAATGTGTGCTTGTTTTATATCCTTCGTATCAATGGTAGTAATCAAACAACTGGACTGAGTGACTCAGAGAGAAAGCAGCAAGATAAACCCAGCGAATGTCTTCATTGCTAATACCCACCAGGCTCAGGGTGCATGTTTCAATAGTGTGGTTGAAATCCAACAAACAACTACGCCATGATGCATATTATTGACATTTTATTTCAGTAGGAATTATTAGAGTACAAAAATTACAACTGTAAACAAATAACAACAATAACAATATTTTGAAAATATAAAGCTATATTAAAGTTAATATTGTGGTTAAGATTAACTTATGCCTCGTTAGTGAAACCATACCTGTGGTACATTTTAATTACATTGTTCTCATCCTACTTTTACTGCCCTATTAACTTGTTATTACCAAACTCAAATGTATGGGGTGCTTATACCTACCAATAGTAGCAGCCTACAGTGACTTTCCTATTTAATGACAGCGGGAGTAAACTGATGAATCAGAAGTTAATATTATGATTATGTTTAATACAACATTGGTGTGTTTTCTCCAGCCATTATCAGTCATATGTGGTGGTTCACAAACAACAGGATTTGCCTGCATATATCCATTTTTACCTCCTCCTTCCACCTCAGCCTACTGAGATTTATATCCTGCCCACACATGCACATGCTGTTAAACACCAAAATGAACGGGTCTCAGTAGAGCAGTTGCAGACACAGTGTGTATGTGTGTTTATTCTCAGGGGAATGAACATACAGTATCATACTTGCCTTTGTAGTTCTGTGTAAATTGTGTATTTGTAATGCAGCATATTTTATTTTATGAATGAATGACTCAATGAGAGGATAGTGGTTGTAATCTACAAAGTGCTCTGCTGTCAAACTCCATCTAGACTGATACCTGTGGCCTAAATAAAAAGCTAAAAAATGTATTAATTCATTTTATATTTATGACATGTTAAATATGTAATTGCTCATCAGCTTAATGGTGCTATTAGGCTTCCTACAAAATTAGTTTTACTGTATATACATGTAACTTCTCTAAGACAGGGTTGTAAATCCTGATTGAGCAAGGCGTCACACATTCAACACACCCACACAATTTATCACAAGTAACTGATTTTACATTTCACACCCCAGTTACTTCAAACGTAAGCCTCACCTTCCATCATAACCCAAAGGAATCCTCAAAATGTCTCTGTCATCATTCCACAGACACAATAGACAGTTTTCCACTAATGTTTGTGTCATTAAAATGTGTTGTTTACCACTTTGGTTTGGTTCATTTCATTTATTTGCCAGGAACCCCGTACAAAGACATGAATGTCATGCAAAGGAAAAAAGATGAACCAGAGTAATTGCTGTTTACCATTATCAGTCTCTGGACAGGTACAAACACTGAGTTAACTAATGCAATTTGTACCGTGTTTAAATTAACTGATAAGTTGCCTAAATTGTCATATACACTACTAACAAACAAAAAAAGTAAATCACTTAGTTACTCTGATTTAATTTCCTTGTTTTAAACTACTGCCTTACGTGCAGATTACATATTGTACCAGTGAGTTATCCAATCCGTTAACAAAGTTGCATGAGAAATAACGTACCACCCTAGAGTAGACGGATGTGTATATCTTTTTCCATATCTTGCAAAACTGATGGATCATGCCATCTGCAAAAATGTGCAGTATATCTACAATTATAGTAATTAATGCCCCTGCAGCCAGGTCAGAGGTTATCTGTCTCTGCATATTCACGTTTCAACAGTCTTCCTTCTTTTTTCATGTATATTATAATTGAGATTTCTACCTTCCAGTTTTATTTTTTCAATCAGTGGGAATGAGAATGATAAGGAAATCCAACTCAGCACCTCACTCTAAATTCATGTGAAAATGTTCAATCTGGTCTTGAACTAAAATGGTAATAAATGATAAAGCTAGACGCAAGACAGCCATCGTTGTCTGATATGTTGAGCAGCGCGTCAAAGGAATTTGCGGCGCCTTTGTAGCTATGGAGAAAGCAGCGATACAGTCCCATTTTAGTTGGCGTTGCTGCCTGATGCCCACAGACACAGATAGTTTTGTGACTGATGCTGCCTGGCAGGAGAGAGCTGGCACAGCTGGTAGACACTGCAGAGACTCTCTAATAACAGCTTGCATGTGTGCTCACTGTTCACATGTACCATTGAAAAATTGAACCTGTTGTGCTCAATAGGTCATTCATTACTTTGACATTTATGTCGTTTGGCGTTCTGCTGCTCTACAATGACCCAAACAAACTGTTACTGCTCATTTAAAGAAGTTTTGATATTTTCAACAGAGAAATTGCTGTTGAAATTATAGGGCACAAACTTAATGACTTAATGACAAATGATGCATCCAGTGTTCCAGAAGTCTCTTCATGGTGGGAAACCCACTATTATGAATAGAGGATTTATTGCACAAAATCAAGGATGCCTGAAGGTCGCCATTGTAATAATGTTCTTGTTTCAGATGTTGTTTATTTGCCACATGTCATAAACCCTTACATCTGCTATATTTTATGTTCAATGCAGCTGCTTTGGATGCAAAACAATCTTCTACTTAAAAAGCTGATGTTATGACGCTATCTTGTCTCATCAGGAATCATCATTTACCTGCCAGGGGTGCAACAGCACAGCTGGCGACACTGCAGCAGTGCTGGGAGAACAGCTTGCACACAGACATATAGGACAGCAATGACAAGAGGCATAAAAAGACCTTATGGCATTATGTTTCTTTCATGGGCTGTGGCCAAAAAAACCCACCGAAACCACTGATTTCAGTCAGGGCTTTACATAATTGTAAGAGAACTTTCCTAGGCGCAGCCAGGACTGTCTGTAGGTCTACAAGAGGCCTGTGCAGCGCAGTTAGTAAAATTTGATCTCTGCATGTTTATTACCATTTTTAGACATTAGATGTTGAGGAACTGGAAAGATGCACAAAACGATGAAGGATGAAAGTCTTGAGGTAGAACCCATATTCCTCTCTCTGCTTATTCCAAATCTTAACTTTTTGTTGGATCCCTGTGTACTAATGCTGGAAAATTACTCTCCAATGTTTACTTAATAAATAAATAAGACAAGCATACAGGATATTTACATAGATATTGTCATAGTTGTTTCACAATATTGAGACAAATTGAGAGACACATTCAGCATTTACTGGGTTGGATTGAGAGTATCCATGCATACATTGGGCAGAAAAAAAACACTGAACATATTAACACCACGGTAAAGAGGTTTATATAAACCAATGTAAAACAAATTTTAAAACTAATTTTGCATGAAGAGAATAAAATGGGATTAAATGCTTCATCAACAAAAACCCATAATGGCTTGGACTTGGATGTATGACAAAGGTTCAGTACTGCAATGTCACAGCAGCTCTCAGTTCAAGAGGAAAGGATGAAGAACCATAACAATTATTAACACCAACATAAATACAATGTATAATATGCCATGTACAATTGAGTTGCTGTGTTTGTAGTCCAGTCTAGTTTATTGTTCAAGTACACTAGCAAGTATTTGTACTCCCACCTCCTTCCCTCTTATGAATGTCGTGAAGACAATGAGTATTAATTCATTTTCATGAGATTAGATGTGAAGGCTAAAGCTAAATGGTGTCATACAGGTGGCATCTTTACTTCATGATCTGAATCCTGAAACTATGCTTGATTTCAAAGAAGCTGCTGATGAGCTAAAAGTTTGGGACTTTTTATTATAGGGTCAATTATAGGGTCAACCCCCAGCTCCTGCTGTCATATCTAAGTGTTCTTAAGTAAGATTGAACCCTAAACAGTTCTGCGTGAGCCTGGCAGCATCTTGTACGGGAGTTCTGCCATTCGTGTGTGTGTGGGTCCCAGCACAGGTAGCACTGTGTAAATGCAGATCATTTACCAATCATAAAATCTAATATGATGTGACTTACTATTTAGGTTATTATTATAATAAATTATGATTTATTATTTTCACTCTGGGTATAATCTGATACCACTCATTTATTTGTTTATTTGCTTAAATGTAGATATATGTGTAAAAAATATACATTTAAGAAAAAATAAATAGGAATAGGAAAACAATCGAATGAGGTAAAATCTATTAAATAAAAGAGGACATGTGTGAGGACAATACAATATATCATAATAACAGTAATTTCCAGTGCATCTAGCATGGCCCCGTGGCTAATCACAGTGGTTATATTTATATGTCCAGTTTTGCCCCATTCATGATCCAGACAGATGTAATACCTAGCCTGGTGTCTTGAATGATAACATTTGACATAAGCTCTCTAAAGACATAAATCACATTACATTTCACACTGTTGTCCTCTTCAACATACAGCATACACAAACACCAAATATCAGGACAAAGAAAATTCAAACCTTTAAGTGCAGGTAACGTTTATGTCCATGAGTGTATGTGAATACATTTACCATATGTGTGTTTCTGAGTCTGACCATCATACCCTGTTTATCCTGGGACTGAGAGATTTTTTAACCAGCAGATCACAGACAGGTCCTGGGCCCTGACAATACACATTCTCATCTCCATAATCCCTACAATCCTAAAGGAGCAGAGAGAAGGAGACAAGTGTGCCAGGCAGCAGAATCGAAAGGTTAAATATGAGAGAAATGGTGATGTGAAAAGAGAACGGCAGAATTAAGCGATGGGAAAAACTAACAATAAAAATGACAGACACTGGAAATGAGATATAAAGAGGGAGGTGACAGGAAAGCAAAGGAATGTGATGGACTAGACAAAAGCAAAGGGTGAGATGAGGAGCCAAAAAGAAACAATAATTCTAAGTGGGGATATCAATATAAAGAAAAAAAATAGGATAGGGATAAAAACCGAAGTGAACCGAAGAGATACAAGAATTGAACAGTGAAGCGGTGTGAGACAGATGGAGAGAGAGAAAACATTCACTTGATTTGGTGACAGCTATTTAAGGGTTCTGTGAGCGTACACTCATCACTCTGCCAACGGTGATATGCAGACAAACACACTGCCAGGCAGGGAATACTGGTGCAGCGGAAGTGTGACCCCAATATAAACAAACCAGAGTGACACACAGACACACACATGCATGAGCATACAAGTACACACACCCTTAGGGAACTTGGCAGGGCCTGCACTTCACTGCAAACAGCCTGACACAGGAAATGGCTAGTTACGATTAGTGTACACACACACACACACACACACACACGCATTAACACACCCAGTGACACATGCATAGTGCCGGTGCACGTGCTTCCAAAGGGACACGCAGAGACAGAGAGGTATTCTGATGTCTTAGTCATGAAGTTATCTTTACTTCTACAGAGGGATCAGGAGACAAACAACTGGAATCAGAGAGAAAGAGAAGAAAGACAGATAAACTAAGGAGATAGTGCAGCAAGAAGACACCCCAACCTCTCACATGACTTCTAAAGAATCGTTAAATAGCTGTAGGCAAAGTCACAGTGATGTGATTATTCAAAGCAACTTTGCAACCATGTGAAACAGCATATTTGCAAACAGAGATTGTTTTTGCAAAATTTGCCTAATCACTTCTCTCCTTTGTTCTATACATATCTTTAACACGTGCTTGTTGCAAAAAAATCCTACAAAAATATATTTCATAGACTGATGAATGAGACACTGTAACTTTGGAAAACAGATATGTTTCTCTTATATAGTTTATATTATGAATATTGTTACCTCAGCAGTGGCCCTGCAATGAAACACTGCAGATTTTGAACGAAGGCGAGCAGGTGTATCAGGTAATGAATGAAATATAGTAAGTGGGGGAATGTAATTAAGCTTAAGCTGTATTTAGGCAGGAAATCTCAATGAGACATCTCAATTTAAAAAAAAATATTGCAGAGCAGTTGCAGCATTGTTGTGCTGTGAGCAGGTCTCGTGTCTGTCTACTGTGGCTGAAGAACACTATTAGTTTGCAAGAAGACACACAGCTGTGAGCTGACTAATGATTCTAACAGTTTGTACAGATGGGCCTGCTTGAATACAGTAGGCAGATAGCTGCTGAGGTCAGTGTCAACACATTACACTCGATTATGCTTGAGCCACGTGTATGATAAGCAAGAATGTTTTGCCAAGAATCATTCAGTATCTATCAAAAAAGGGGTAGACGAGACATAGTGTTTCCACAAACATCGTCTCCAAGAGAGGTGATGTTCAAGAAGAAAATAAAGAAAGAAAATATTTAAAACAATGAGAATTCCCGTAAACTGGTTTAAATGTTAGTTACGTTATTTTCACATAGTAAAATGTAAAACTGAGTTGTTATTTCTCTGTTTCTGACCATCTGCACAGAATAAAAACAAAACGAGAGGGTGAGTTTGAAGCCCAACTTAAGACCTCACCAAACCCTTCCATTAAGTGTCACTATTGATCGTTAAAGGGTCAGCGTCTCTGGCTATTGATTTGAAAAGGGTGTACTGGCAGCCAGAACATCCTCTAAAGTTTCAACTGAGTGCAAATCCAAAGGTTTTAGGTAAGAGGTAGGAGAGAAAAAGGCTTCTAAAATGACATCAGCGAAATAAAGTGAAGGTTTTTCTTGTCACCTTGGGTGCCCTCTATCTCACTACGTATCCTTTTTAACAGTTAATGACCCATGATGACCCCCAGCCAGCTAACTGTGATGTTTAGTTATATTATTGCCTGCGTATTACCACGCAGCCCTATTTCCTTTAAAGAACATCATCTCACCCCTCACAGAGAAACCACTAACCATTCTACATACATACTGTTTTAAAATCTAGATTTCCCTCCATTTTAATGTATGCACCAACGAGTTTTCCATTGGCCAGAAGTAGTTTATTGATTACAGTAATACATGCATGCAATGCTAAAATTACATTAGCATTCAGAGAAGCCAGACAGTCGGAGAACTGCTTACTTTGAGGACTATTACATGTAACTCACACTGTAATATGAGAGACAAACAGAGCACTCTTTCTCTAAGTGCTTCACTGTGTACGAGACACATTAATATAAAACACAGTTACAGTAAATAATGCTCAAAAGTTGCAACTGGATGGAATTTTTAAATGCATATTTGGATTATTGCTATATAAGCACAGAAGTGTGCACGTGCATTCAACACGAGAGACTGAGCATAGAATCAGTATATACACAAACATACACGTTTCTGCTAAATGAAGAAGTAACGGGAGTAGAAGATAACTGAAATATAAACCGATCAATCGGGAAGCTTTTGCAAACCGCAGAAATGAGCTCAGGAGATTTTCAATACCGTGGATTCTTACTAAGCAAATCACGGGATTTGAGAAACAAGATGATGTAATTTGTCTAAGTGAGGTAAAATAAACCATGATGTAATTGCTCTGCAAAATATATTTTGTCTGTGTTGCCATAGAAACAAAATCATGAAGAGATCTCTTTGTTTGAGGAAACATTTCCTCTATATGTGGTACTCTTTGATACCGATAATTGTGATTTCTTCTGACACCTAAGCTTACAGAAGGAGGTCAAAGGTCACATGAAAATACAACACCAAGGAGCTAGCAGAGCAGTTTGTTTTACAGTATATTGTAGTAGTTCATGTGCTAGTTTTGATCTTACTTTTCATTTCAAAACAGAGATAATTATACAAGACATGAGCCGACAGTCAAAGATCGACTGATAGTTTTAAAATAAGTAGTAGTAATAGTGTTTACATCCTTTTGTGTACTAGTAATAGTAATTAGAGATTAGAACCAAATACTCAGAAATAATTTCTGTCAATCTCTAACCTGGATTAGCAATTAATGTGTCCAAAAGCTATTTGCAACACATTGGTGAGCAACCCTGCCTCCTAAACATTACAGTCATATCTGTCAAAACTACAATCCCAATTACGTTATTGTGAAGAACATCATTTTAATGTTGTGCTGAAATGTATTTTTTGTGAATGAATGACGAGCTACTATTATTAATGCAAAGAGATCTGCAAGTAGGTTTTAGGTTGGATGGAGGGTGTTCACTGTGCAGGACTGACATGTCAGAGACCTGAGCAAAGACCAAAGTGAGGCTATGTTTAGGCAAAAAGTTTTTTTGGTTTTATTTTCAATGCAGACAGTGTGTGAAGCGGCTGTGTGAGGTGACATTTTTATCCACAGACCTGTCTCTGACCCTAACCCACTGTTGTGATTCCAACCATAGAACACTTAAATATCACTACACTCACATGTCTGGATGTTGAACTGTAACGTCGGATATTTCCGCCAACCTGAAACAGATGGTGTAGATATTATATATAGATAGATATATCAGATATTCAGTGTATTCACTTGCAGATAAAATGGACAGAGTTGTGATGAGATGCAGGGCCCATAATATTTTTTATTCATTCAAAGCCTTTGAGGCAACAATAAAAACTATGGCACAAATGAGTAAGCAAATACAGGTTGGAGACCTACAGAATTAAACCATGACTAGTGGCATTGTTGCATTGAATCCCTAACCGATCAAATATTTCCATGTAAATTGAGCAGAAAGTCTTAAATCAGCCCATTTTTCAGTGCAGATTAGTATGTGGTATGGATTGTGAACATGGCTTTTGTCTTTCTCAACAACACCCCAGCATGGTGGCTGCCATCTCCTTTTGAACTGGTGCCCTCGTCCAGGAGGAGTGCCATATATTTAAACAGACATTCATGCATGTCTCCATTAGGGATGCGCCTCCTTTTTGAGCACTATGCTTTCCAGTACACTGGCATGGATATATGGAAGCAGGTGCCAAGATGCTTAGCCTTGTTCCAACTCTATTTGCGGTCACCTTGTCCTGCTCTATGCTCAAACCTCTTCCAAGGGTGATTGCAGTGTTTGTTTGTGTGTGAATGTGTGCTTGTGTAGCGGGGTAGTGTGTCATTGTCACAATTCAGCATTCTAGTTTTCCTCCTCAGCTCCCAAAGGAATGCGGTCTCCCATACGCTCGCACCCACCCTGCCACCTACCCTCCCGCCCGCACACAGATGGACCCTCACAAATGCTCTATCTCAGTCAAAAAGTCATTGGAATTCAGACCATGTTCTATACTTTGGGGTCGTGACTTTCTGTTATGCACATGGCCCAGAGCTACAGCAGGGGAGAAAGTGTACTCACACTCCGCCATCTCTCCCCCGTTCTGTCTGTCTATCCCGCTCTGACTGTCTCTAAAACACACAGACCCACTGAATTATGTTTGAAATGTATTCTTTTCACTCCCAGCACCAAGTGCAAGAGTGAAGTGATCTAAACTCTTGTCTCCATGTTTCATCTTTTAAAGCTAGGCAACTGCGCCTGTCTCGTATTTTTCAACTCCCCTTTTTCTTTCTCTTTTCTTCAGATTTTGGCATCAAGGCCTTCTAACAAACATTTAAAGCTGTGTTTTGCAGAAAGATGAAACACAATTGATTGGATTGAATTGAATGTCCCTTTATAAGCCTGATAACAAATTGTATGTTCTTCCACATACAGTATTCTACTTAAAATAATGCAGGGACGTCATCTCTGCCTAGTAGACCCTGTTCTGAACAAACGTATTTCTCCCTCGCTGTGTTAAGACAAAGGAACAATGATAAACATCCTTCTTTACTGCAGACTCCTCCCTCACCTCCTGATAGAGATGTCTGTCACATCGGCTAGACAGACACCAACTCTCTCGTTTAACCTTTCTCTCTCTTTCCCTTTTACTCCCATTACCTAATCTTTCTAACTTTTTAACCCCCCTCCAGCATTTCTCTGTCTCTCTTTCCCATCTCTTCTCCACATGCCTGTAATCCCCCAATTTCTATCTCCTTCCTTCTCTGTGATGAAGTTCAACAGAGTCTGCAGCATGTTCCCACTCATTCAACTGCGTTTCTGTAAACTCAAATCCCCTTGCCTTTCCTCCTCTCTCACCTCCTCATGGTGACACTCTCTCTGTCTTCATCCTTTTCATCACCCTCTTTCTCACTCAGCTCTCTCATCCGTCCTCCTCTTCCCCTTCCCCCTCTCTGCCTGTGTCTCACTCTGTCCTAGTTTCCACAGGCTGCGTTATGAATTATGTGCAACTAGCTTGCCTCATGAAAGAATAATCTTACTAGATAAATAATAGATGTTGAGGAGAATAGAAGTGTAGGTTACAAACTGTGTTTACCCTCACTGCCTCATCTACTGTCTTATTAATTCCATCATAGTTAAACAACTGACTGACTGACTCGTTGTATTGAGTGATACGCAAGTTAAAAACATGCAGTTCAAATCAAAGACGGGAAGTACAAGTATGCTGGGTCACCGTGTGGTACTGCTGCATTAAGTTCAATGTACGAAAGAATGGCTCAATTTAGGTTTCTCACCTGTTGGTGAAGTCTTCCAGGCAAGGTTGCCTAACAGCCATTAAAAGACGAAGCTAGAAGGAACCTGTGTCTGAACAGCACCTACACATTTACAGAGGTGACTTTTACAGATACTATAGAAGCCACCTCTGTGCCATGTGCCATGAATTCCCTTGCATCACCTGTAGCTGACAACTTGTACTGTAAATGGAAGAAGTGGAGGATAAGCAGTACAGCCCCGTCCAGGGGATGTCACTCAGGTATGTGTATGACACCTGGGTGAAGAATAAGGTCCTTAAACACAAACATCTAGCATAACATGGAGGACACGAAGGACAGCAGGCTGGCCTTCCTGACCTGTGACAGCCTAGACATATAGATTTATGGGAAACTGATGCACACTACCACCAACCACTGCAATACAAACGAGGAGTCACCTGGGCTTTAACCACAGGGCAGAAAACATTCCTATCAGGAAACGAAGACAGGTACCTGAGGACAGCTCTTAGATATCCAACGGTAGGCATTAAGAGACGGCTTTCCCGATCACAGGCAGACAAATCAGACAAGAACCAAAACAGAATAAAGCTATGAATGACATCATTTCTGGGCATTTGATTATATGTATTTTACTGACAGCAGAAATCACCAGGACATCACAAAGCTGTGTAAAGTGACTTCCATCATGAAATGATCTTTGCGCAGAAAAAGTAGCAACAGCATAGTCCAAACCAGTAATGAGAGAGGAGGTTTTTGTGTGGTGTAAGTGATGCATTTTGGCAAGTCAAGCTTTTCTTCATTTTCTACTAACCTTTCGGCCACCAAGTGCTTATTCCTAAAACCCATGTTGGCACTGCATACAAACTATAACTTGCACAATCACATATTATTGATGCACAATGCAACTCAGAAGAGTCAGAAGTTCAAATACATTACCTTACAAAAAATAATTTCAGGGAGCTAATATCCCATGTCTCACAGATCTTTGTGCATTTTGTGCAGCTCTCTCTGGAGCCACAAAATGGTTTATGCTATAATTTTTACACACATTAGAATCCAGTTCTTAGCAGCAACACATGTTTACAGACATTGGTGTGTTCAATTGTTGCAGTTCCCCTTCAGCATGACAGGACTATTATGCATAACCTGAAAATTGTCAGAGCAAGAACAGCGTTATCTTTCTCTTCATTCATTCATTCTTCTTTATAAATCTTATAGGTTATCTCTCACGCAGTATTAATTCAACTTTTTCTGTACATCATATTGCAGATTCTAATATTGCTTCACACAAACAGGATGAGATTGTTATCAGAAGAAAAATGTTTAAATGATGAGGTGTGTATCCTGTGTACACTGAAAAAGGCTGGCAAGCAAGGAGAAAGACAGCCAGGGGTAGAGAGAGTCGTGTGGTAATTATAGATCAAGAGGATGGTAATTCTACTGAGTCTCTTTCCCTATAGGGTGGGTGGTAGGGAGAAGGGGGAAAGAGGACGAGAAAGTGGGAGGGGGATAAAGGGTGAGAGAGAGAGAGAGAGAGAGACTGTGGGAGGGAAACTAAAAGAAAAGAGGAACAGAGGATCAGGAAGAAAAACAAAAATGTATAAGAAGGAGCATTGGAAGAAGAGTAGAGAGGGGAGCACAGAGAGAATGTGAGAGAAATTGGTAGTAAAGAGAGAGAGAGAGAGAACCGAAAGGCTTTAAATGTCAATGTTGTTTTTTGTCATTAGCACATAGGTCAAGATTAGCTTTTGTAGTGCTTCATTTGATAAAAAAACAACTATGTGGACAATACATTTCATTTTGTTAAGCAATATTAACTTTGTATTTCTGCCAGTGTTGCAGGGTGTAACAAACGCGTGGTGTACTACAGCTTCTGCTGCCTTGTATCAAACAGTAGAGAAGCACAAGAGACGGGTTTACAATGAACAAATATAATGAAAACAAAATTGTTACAGATTCTGCAAGTGTTTCTGGGCTGTGATTGCACTGTGCAAACATTCTGCAGCACATGGCAACAATTGTTTAAGAATTTCAAAAGTCTAACAAACTGCAAATACACAAGCTGTCTAGGATCAACCGAGTCTCATAACAATTACATTTCTATACCAATAAACTGCAATGGGTCATTTTCATTCCTTTGCATGTCCATATGTTCACATTTAACATAAATCCTCCAGATATGTACATTGATAATAAACAAGGTAAACAAGGCATTGTACTTTTGTCCATCAAAATATCACATTTTCAACATTCTATTCTGTCTTCTGTAAAAAAAATAAAAAAAATAATCTTTATTGTTGGGTTTTGACAGTCACAGTACTGGATAAAGGTCAGAGAAGAATTGTTGGCTGGGATAAAATCTCAGCACACATACCAGATCATTTAGGAGACATGGTTGCCAGGACACCACTAATGTTTTTAGTTCAGTCACATCACCTGAGAGTAAACACTACACAATAATGCTCCAAGTCATCTTTTACATATTTTTCCCATCTTAGTGAGATGTCTCTGGCAGGTGCCATGGGTCAATCTGCCCACTAATCTAACATCTGACTTTTCCAGTTGTACAAATGAAATTGGATTTGTGCAGACAAAACAGTGATTAAAAAAAAGGAAAAGACATGGAAGAAAGCCCAATTCAAATCATTAATGACAGAAATTAACATAAAGAAACATGCTGTGTCCTTCATGGTCACAGAACAAGAGCTGAGAATGCAGTTTTATAACAATGACTACGAGTTACACAAAGAGACTGAGACTGAGGCTCATGAGGCCATTCACTCAATTCATCTAATTAATTCAATCACTGCATGTGTTCAGACCTTCTATAGTGCTGCCTTGCATTATTTTTGTTGCTCATCTTGCAGACAACACAGACAGTCTCCGGTGCCCCGCTACAGAACAGTCAGTTTCATGCTCAGTCTGCATCTCTTTACGTTACTTTACTTTACTTGGCAGGTGCTTTTATCCAAAGTGACTTAACAGAGGCTAGTGCTGAGTATCCTGGTATGGGGGATGTGCTAGAAGCCTGGGATGGGATTCAATCCTGCCATTTTTGCATCCCAGTCTGATATCCTATCAGAATGAACTACCTGATGAACATTATTGATCAAAGAGACAGAAGAGGTGAATTAATACCAGAATCTAATTAAATGGTAAATGGTCCGCACTTATATAGCGCTTTTCTACCTAGACTGGTACTCAAATCGCTTTACACTGCTTCTCATTCACCCATTCACACACACACTCATACACCGACCTGACACACCGGGGGCAACTTGGGGTTCAGTCCTGCCCAAGGACACTTAGACATAAGACTGAAGGAGGCGGGGAACCGAACCACCAATCTTCTGATTGAAAGGCAACTGCTCTACCTCCTGAGCCACAGCCACCCGCCGCAATTTCACTAGAAAACCTCTGTTTAAACATATCAGACTACATGCTAAAATCCAATTGCACTTTTTTTGGTGCAGGAAAACCCAACAGCCCCACTTGAGCAAGCACTTAGGCGACAGTGGAGAGGAAAAAAAAACCTTTTGACGTGACAAACCTCAGGCAGAAACAGGCTTGGTAGGGCCAGCAGCTGCACACTGGATATCATACAGCTCTGAGCTGAGGATTCCTGCAAAGAGGTACAGAGAGAGTAGGACAAAGAGGAAGAGTGCTTTGTATGTTATGAGAAGGATTTTAAATTCTACTCTAGATTTTACAAAATGCCAATGGCAAGAGGTAGTTGTTTAACTGTGGTGACTGTTAACTACACAGGAATGGCTAAACTAAGCTAACTCCAAACAAAATAAGCAGCGACAGTAATCCTTAAAACTACAAAACCTATAAAGCTCAGTGGGACTGTAAATAAATGATTGGCAAGCAGCCGATTATGTTAAAGATACAGAAGATAGTAAATGAACAAACAACAGATCTCAGGTAGTAGCAGATTTCTCTTGTTATGTTGTCACGCTGGGAGTTTAACTGCGTACAACACTAAATTGGGTACAAAGAAAAATGAGACAAGCCTATACTAAAAAAAGTATAGCATAAGACAAATGAAAATGTTTTACAATACTTTTTCCTAACTTCTGGAGGGCAGTATGTGTTCTGGCAAGCATTTTGGCGATCTAGACTGAAACTGAAAGAATTTGCATGTATAACTTCCTGTTCTGAGATAATAGTTCCATTATGGACAGATTGTCATATTCAGTGTCTTACTGACTTTCAGTAACAGGAGGTTTAGACACCTGCTTGTATCGGCTGACTGGCTGTGATCAGATTGCCATTCGGCCAATTTCTGCAGTACAACTATTTTGTGGCTTGTTATAGCATTCGACTTGTTATTTCATTTTGTATAAGAAAAAAGAAATAAGCAGAACATGTCTTTCCATGAGACAAATAAAGGCATATCAGAATTGTAGTCAGAAAATTGTAAAAAAGTGACAGGGACGGGCTCAAGTTGACTGGAAGACAAGGGAATGAATAGTAATAATGATTAGAAAGGAAAAATAACTGAAACACAACAACAGTAAAGCAAATATGGCAGAACAAGGAGAGAGAGAGATGGTTGGATCAGTTTTTGTCTTTCAAGTTCCTCAATATTGACACACCTAGATGCACAAAGTACATAGGGAAATAAGCTGCATCTGCACTTAAAAGCTCCTATGTTTCTATTGCGTCAAGGACTTACATCATGTCAAAGACTGAAGATCTGCTTTACTTCAAACTGAATAGAAAAGAAAAGATTTGTTTTATGTAGTTTTAATATGAATATCAGATCTGATGTCGTTCTTTTCTCTCTCCTCTGTCCATTGACCCCAACTGGTCGAGGCAGATAACCCCCCAACCTTTCCCCTCCACTCTCCAGTGGGATTGTTGGCTTTTCCAAATTATTTTGTATTTATGAAGTTTTGAAAGATCTTAAATCTTACATTGTAAAACGCATCGAGATAACGTCTGTTGTGAAATGGCGCTATATAATAAAACTGAACTGAATTGAATGTCTATTCTTTACATCCCCTTACAAGCAGCCATAGTAATATGATGTGTGCCCTCTTCTTGGGCTTAACTTTTGGTTTCTAAAATTTGACTTTTCACAACACAAAGAAAATTAAGTCTTAAAATATATTTCCTGCATACATTTAATGTATTTAGAATTATTGAAAGTTAATTTAGATGTTTACCATTAAATATTTTTTGAGAGTCATTCAATATACTGAAAATATTTTCTTTTATCTATTTTAGTCCCTTTGTTAGAAAGAGGACATTTACATTGCAGTTCAAGGTAATCATACATTCTATCATACACTTAAGAAATAATGCACAGTTAAAGCTGCAGTTCAACTTAAACCAGTGCTATCTTGGTTTAAAATTTATTCAACCTGTCATTCGGTTCTGTCCAGCCCATTCTCTACTGCTTGTTCAAATAAGAATAGGAAAATTTACTCATCAAGAAGAATTTTGTTTGTCATAAGACATGTATATAATGCAACCAGTGCATCCGTGTGAGGCAGCTTAGAATGTCCCCATCTGTGAAATGTCTTGTCTTGTTATTAAAGAATGAAAAAACAAATTAAGAAAAGGTTTGCATTAGCACAACTGACAGAATGAAACTAAGCATTACATTTATTGATAGCTTTGTCTCCATAGCGTATTGAATAAATAAATAATGAGTTATTATCATTGTTATTTTCAACTATTTTGTGAAGACATATCTATCAGATACACTTCCTTCACTTATTCCTATTCCAAGTACTCCCTTTTACACATTGACTGGTCAATGCATCATCTTTAATCCAATGACTTCATTAAATGATAAAGAATAGCTTTAATGAGCACCCATTGGCGGGGACAGGGAGGAGGAAAAGAAATAGGTAAGAAACAGAACACTCATTTAGAGATGACAGAAAATAGTAATATATCTGATATTGGAACAGTCAGTAAACAATAACATATACTATGTAGTATTCAAACAATATTCCAACATTTAAAATACAATTACTCAATTTAGTAAAATAATTAATAATTTGGAGGAAGTTTAATATTTTTTATCAACATTTGAATTACAATACCAGCTGTCCCTGTAATCAATGTCTCTGGCTTAATTTATGCCTGAGCATCCAGTTCATAAAGGTCTGCAAACGTCAGTCCACGCTTGATGTCTCTCCAGCCAGACCATGAAATACCTCAGTAGTCTGGATCTAAAGCGATAACACACTCATTAATATAAATCCAATTCTCATTGTCAATACTAATTAGCAAAGTTTGACAAAACTGTTACAAGGCACAGAGCTTCAAACTTCAAAATAAGGCCTTGTTCAAGTAAGTGTTAGTTCCTGCCTCAACACTCATTTCAGTTCACACATTCGCACATGCAGAAAGGACTCACTGCTGTCTCCTCAGGATGCCAGGGGGGTTGCAGCCTACATATTGCCAACATTTGGTAAATTGAGAGGAAAGTGAACATGATGGCTCTGGAGTTCTTCTGGGACTCATGGTATCATTGCCAAGAAACCTCTTGTCACTCTCTCAGGGCTCCTCAAAAATTAATGCTCTAGGACCTCTGAGGCAATTCCATTCCTGACAATAGCCTGAATAAGTGACAACAGTAAGGGGCTCAGGGCAAACACATCTGGTGTCACATGGAGATTATTCTTAAGGGTGCAGTTTTGGCATGGACTAGTCCACGGTGGGTCAACCCATCAGAATTCAGATGTGGTTTGACGAGTCAAAGCTGGATATTGGGATCTATAGGAGCAAGTGGTTGAAACCCCACATTGCAGTTGCAGTATATGTGGCAGCCGAAGCCACTAATAGAGGGTTAAAGAATGGTTAAATGGTTTTCTTTTCAAATAGAATGTGGTTATACATCTAAAGGAAAGGTAATATGAAAATCAAGTAAGGGAGGGTAAACTGCTAAGAACAAAATTGTATGTTGTAAATCAAGCAAAAGTAAATTCAATTTGTTTAATTATGTTTTCATCTTGATTTGTTGTTTTTTTTTAATGTGGGATGGCCATCATCTAGAATCCTTAGTCAGCAGCTAGAGTATACTGGACGTCTCCAGTGCTGTGCATGTGTGTGTGTGTGTGTGTGTGTGTGCCCTCTCATCCTTCCGATCCCCCGCTGTGCTGTGATGGCTACTTATAGCCTTTCAGCCTGAAGAAGTTTCACATCAAGTTTGTTGCTGCCACTTGATGCACCAACACAACAAGGCTGTTGCAACAACAGTTCCCACGCTTACCAAACACGCACACATTCCCATGAGGGAACCACTTTCTCACTCTTTCTCTTACACGTGTCACTCTTCCTCAATCTCCGTCTTTCCGCTGTTTGTTGGCGGTAGGAGCGAGGGGAAGGTCCTGAAAGATCAGGCCAGGATATAAAAGGATAAACAGTGCTCATTAATAAAACATTCCTCAGTCAAATCAGCTTCAGGGATGATGGGCAGGGAATACAAGGATGCGCTTGATTCACTGGATGATAGAGCAGCTGGCCTGAGGTAACTCTCGTGGCCGCCATCTTTGCGTGCAAACTTCCACTTAGTGTTGATGTTCACAGCAGTGTAAATGCACAGGCTGAGGCAGGCTTTGACGTGTGTGTGTGAACGTGTGGGTTGGCGTGAGTGTTTATTAGGCTGTGTGCAGCGCTGGCGTTCATATTTTATTGACGCGTACTCCTCAGAGGGCGGCTAAAGTTGGTGCTGTGTGTGCCTACGGAGAGCTGTGTGTTTTGGCTGAAGGGAACTGTAGCAATCACACGCAGATAAAAACATCATAATACAGAAAACAAGGATACCTCAACATGACGCGCACGCACACACAGAAAGGTTGGAGTTGCAGAGTTCTCTTTGAATACGCAATTTTACAGGGACATAGATGCAAGCACGTATGCACTTAACCATAGGGGAACACATCTTATTGTAAAGAGATGCGAGACCACGGACATCAGTATTTATGTACAAGCACGGACACAGTAAATCACATTCATACCCATACATACTGTATATGACTTGTCTGTCCTCAGTAAATCCGTGGTGGTATGCATGGACAGTTACATAAATCTCCTCTCCTCTCCTCTCCTCTCCTCTCCTCTCCTCTCCTCTCCTCTCACATCTGGGGTAGCAGCTGGGTGCAGATTCTCTCCTGAAATAGCTGCCTAATATAATCATAGTTAATAGCATTATACTTCACACTATTTACATACCGGCTGAATAAATTATCTTGCTGCCATCCCTTCTCCAACTGTCTGTGCCTGCTAAGTTTTCCATCTGCAGCTCACATCTCTCTCTGTTCATCCTCAACATCTTTATTCTATGTAGATATTCCTTTATGTATATTGCCAATTTCCCTAACTCTGTTTCTTTACCTGTTCCCAATATTTGTACAGTCACATAAAAAGGCTAGGGATAGTATGAATTCATTAGATTAGATCACTTTATCTCCTTAGAGGCTCCTACTTCCTCATGGCTACATGTTCGTGTGTCGCATAGTACAACAAAATTAAAAAAGTATGTATGTTGCCTGCTCTTCATTTTAAACACATTAGTACTCAAATGAAATGAAATACACACGTACAGTGTGTGAAATTTAGAGTCATTTACCAGCTCTAAAGACAAAGACATACACAAGTACACAATAATAAACTAAGAGTATTTTCATGTTCAGAGTCATTAGGCAATGGGGTGGAGTCTGAATTAGTAAATAGAAAGCTTGGCTTGTCCAAAATTAAATTTTCTAATATTTGATGAAAGAACACTAAGCAATTGTTTCCTATGACAATTTATTCCTTTAACGAAGGCGATTCAGAAGAAGTTTGTCTATACGCTTACATCCCCTCATCATTAGGTAGAAGTTGCCTTGAGTTATTCAACAGTAAAAAAGGAGGGCTTAAAGAACGTTCCTATAATAGTGACAGCAAAGCAAGCACAGAAGTCCTGAGTATCCACTTACACATAACTGGATAAAAATGAATTAGTGTTGTAATACTTGAATGTACTGAATTTATTTAGCAAACCTTTTTGCCCACTTATAGATGCTAACAGACATAAACCCATTCTGGAAGTGTGTGGTTAGAGTGCTACCGACTATTAATCCGTAAAACTATCTTCCTTTAACTATTGTTCTGTTTTCCGTAGCGGATGTTATTGGAAACAGTGACACAGGCGCTGATGCTTACACTGTGTGACAATTAAAATGAAAGTGCTTCTCATATAAATAACAATCACTCTATTGACATCTGCACTCTCAGAACAGTTCAGCATAGTACGGAAGGATATATATACTCTGCCATCCATAAGTAATAATGACCTATCTGTGGTTATTGTAGAAGGTTTTGTCCATATTCATAAAGCTCATCGTCACTATCTTGTGAAGTCATTTCAACATTCTGGCTGTAATCTCTGCTGTCTAGAGATGTCTGAGCCGTTCAGTCGTCTCTGTAGCGCTGTTATTCCAGACGTGTCTGAGCTCTCTGCCACCCGCTGACTCACACATTGTTCTTTAAAGGCCGTGATAAAAATGAAATATTGGATAAACAAAGATGTTCGATCACCCGCCATAGTTTTCTTAACACTTTAAGTATGTTACGTTAACACTGCTCAAAACGATCCTAATGCTGTAATTGTTGCTATTAGACATTTTTAAATCTTAGTGGGTTTTTGAATCCCACTGAGATTTCAGAAGGTCCAGTTTATTTTAGTCTGATGATTCACCAAGTTTTATTTCAGCCCCTCACAAAAATAGTGAAAAATGTTTTAATGATCTAACTCTACATCACTCACATTTTTTTCAGCAGTATTTAAAAAATATTTTAGTGTGTTTTTTTTGTAATAATGTAGTCAAGGGCAGGCACTTTTCCAAGAGAGTTGTCTGCAGTGTTTTTTTCTAGACAGTTGTCTTTGAAGGCAGTACAAAGCCAACGTGCTCCCTACCTACTGAATAAACAAGCCAATGAAATTATTCTCATTTCACCACAGTGTTTGGTAATTTTCACACAGAAATGCAAGGCAGACGCAGAGTGGATAAATGATGAACCTCAACAATGGCAGCAGCCAGAGCCAGCTCCATTGTCAAATTATCTGCAGTGATAAATAATATCTTCATTAATCATAATAATTGCTTTTACCACCTGAGACAAACAGGGCAGCTGGTAGGCCAGATATCCGCCAGTCTGACCAATGGGAGCTGTTTATACTGAAGAGGGCAGGGAGCAGCCAATCCTCAACTGTGATTATTCTAAATAGAAGTCTCTCAGCACCATGACCTGACCTCCATCCTGACAATGTGTGTGTGTCATTGTGCGACAGGGAAAGAGAGACTGTAACACAGGAGCACTACAGCACAGGAGATGGATTTTGAAGATGACATGAATGGATGAGGCATGAATGGAGGTCCCAGGGTGTGAGAGAGACATGACACCTCATTATTCAGGCTTCGGAGTGCGTGAATGGTTCAGTGTGTGTGTGTATGTTGGGATAGAGGGCAGGGGCTTCAGGGATGCCAGATGTCTAATGAATTCAACAGAAACCCACGAGCACACCTATGAACCCCATGGCAGACATGCGTAGTGATCTTCTCCATGATTCCTAAATGTTGTTGCACGGTTTGCATGATGTTCACAGCTGCTCAGTTTGGCATCATACTTGAATTTCTACTTATGAAAACACCCTAAAACACGAAACTCTCATTGAGACATATTTATAGTATATTTTGTATTGCCATGGAGTCTTGACATTCAACCAAAGTTTAACCATATCTTCCATCATCTCTTCAAAAACAAACCTTACATTTAACATTTTCACTAAAATGCATTGATGCTTAAAATGTATCAGACTGAATGCCAATAAAACATGTCATGTTGGCAGAGACAGGTGTGAAACCACCTGGAGTTTTCAGAAAATATTAGCTCTACATGAGTTAGCATGCAGAGTTACTCAGAATCTCAACAGCATGTCTATTACTTCCAAGCTGAATTACATGAAAGGACAGACATTGGGAATTTTAATGGCACACTACACCGTAGGTCTCCACCTGATCATTTTAAAAAACGATGTGCGTAGCAGAGTAATGGCTGTGGGTTCACTGCAGCAGTGACTCCAGGAGGGGAAGTTGGTTATCAGACAGCCAGACACAAAAAGCCCAGACAGACTCATTGGCGAATGGTAAATGTCAGGTAATGACAGAATGGTACTGATGCTACTTTAACAGGGTGATCTAGAAGAAAAAACAGTTTCTTCTTATCAACTTGCAACCACAGAATCTACTTATAACCAAAAATATAATGTTAGTTGAGTTTCTCTGTGGTTAGAAGTCTCATTAAAGAAAAAAACAGCAATTGGGCTTTATTGGCAGAAATATTGAGGTAACTACTGAACTATCATCTCATCTTAAACACTACGCGCACATACCATAGCATATACTGTATACATAGATACAGTAGAAAATCTTTAGAAAATTCAAAACATTCTTTTTAGTATATATACAAAGATAGAGTAGCTGCTTCCTATACTACCTGAGGTGTCTGTATTCATATCAAAACTCTGTGCTTATCAATAATTTACTTAGGTCATACCACTTCCTAGACCCTTGACATCCCTTGACCCTTTGTCCCAGTCTTTATCCTACTCTTAGATTACAAATGACAGCTTTTGCTAGACTGTGTCAAAATTACCATGACAGTTTAAATAGATTCATACAGTAAGATAATGGTTTTATTTTACTAATATCTGGTGATCTGGTGCAGATTTAAAATGAAGATACTTTACAAAAAAAATTTCTGAGCTTTCTAAGTTACTTGGGTTTAAATAAAATGTTTCCTGTGGAGGTTTCTTGTAAATAAACAAAATATTTAAAATCAGTGTTTCTAACCACAATAGCTTGTGGGTATCCTTGAGGCTACCTTGAAGTATTCCTCATAAAACATTTATAAAGTCATGTTTTAAACATATTTTAAATAGTTAAATGCCCGTTTATTTTCCAGAAAGTCTCCTTTGCTGCCCTTGGTGGTTTGTTGCTGCATCACCACCATTAACTGCTGACTATTACTAATAGCACGACATGAATGTGCCACCCCCCTTATTGCTCAAAAGCACAAGCAGTGGTGCAAAACTCTTGCCTTACTCTGAGGATGTCACTCATCCTCAGACTCGCTACAATGCATCAGTTACACACGGCATGTCCATAACATCCGTTAACAAGGTAGCAAACTCTACTACCATTAGACACCACACACTAACTATACATTCGTTGTATTATACAGACAGCACCGCTTACACAAAAGAAACAACCTTTACATTTTGTGCGTTGAAACTCTTTAAAAATTCATCTGACTTAAACCGATTTTACCCAGGGCAGCTTGGGGTCGAGCTATGCTCTCAAAATGTACTGTACTGATGCTGAGACCTTCTTCCAGTTGAGCCAACCATAGCACCGAGGAACCTAGCACACGAGCCAAGCTGATCCATTATTAATTAGTCAGCAGCTCAATCAGTGTTAGATCAATTAAAGGTTTTGTTTTTACAGTATAGCAGGCAGTCAGACCAAGCTGGTAAATTTACCCCTGAGAGAGATCAAGGCGAGTGTTTGATGGATGAAAAAAGACAAACCAGAGATTTAACTCATTGAATTTTGTTTTCCAGTGTGAAAGATGTGCTGCACTAAAAACAAGCTGCCTATAGTGTAGCTGTAGGTTTATTGCCGTTTACATGTTAACAACAACTTACCAGTTCAGTTAGAACGACTCCTCTAAACTAAAAAATAAAGTGTATAATGCTACTAAAGCAGAGTGTATGAGCATTATTTAAGCATTGTGTTACTGTGGCTGAGTTAGATTTGTCAGGGGAGATCTTCATTAAAGATTAGGGCCTAAAGAATGACGAGTCTCCAAGGAGTGATCAAAGACCTCCACATATGCACATCCCCATCCACATCCACACACACACAACACCCGTCCCTTTATTCCTCTCCAAGTCACATCAGCTTGCCAGCTTTGTCTGCTATACATCTCACCGTATGCCCCGCCATCTGGGGACGTGTTCTCCTCCCTTTGTTTTACCCTTCTGTTCTCCTTCTCTCTGCCGCTTTATCAGCTTTTTGTTGCTTCCCCCAACTTCCTCTATCTCGCTAACCTCATTTCCTCATTTCCTGTCATCTCAGAACAGTGTGAACTGAGTATCCCCCCCCCCACACACACACACACAGACACATTATGTTGTGCTGGGTCTCAGGTGAATGCTGTCGCCTTCTGTGGGCCTGGCGATTGCCTGAGCGCTCTCATTCCTTTTCTTTGTAGGGCTCCCTGTCTCTTGCTGGCAACATGTTAATTGGGCCTGGACATCGATCAGTGTTCATTAAATTTGTCTGTATTCACTATAGCAGATGTTCTTTCGTATTGGCTGTTTGTTTATGCTCATTTAAATTCCTTTTATAGGAATGATATCTATATGCTATACAATTATTTCTGATTATACACACATACATTATAAAGCATTTCTGTTATTTCTTGTACCCTGGTAAAATACCAGGATCATATTAAATACTGTGATGTGAGGGATGTGCATGTTGTTGTGTCAGTGAACTGTCCAACTGAAATTTCCTCTTCAAATATTTGTTCTCACTAATAAATTATTTTCATATTAAGGGCAATTTAATGGGTTTCCGTACCACATTTGATAACATCGATGAATTTTGCAATGACCTGATAGGTGTTTAGGTCAAACCTTCTAATGTATACAAATGATAACACTGAACTGCACCAAAAGTTGTGTTTGAAAGAAATGAAAGCACTCGATGATGATTAAAAGTTGTAAGGTCCAAATAGTGACTCTGTAAATACTGCAGTGTAATTGCAATTGTAATTATTGTCACTTGTGTTGCAGTGTTTTGTCTGCTTTTTGAGCTCTTACCAGATGCCCATACATTTAAAATGTTTGGTCTATTCATGGTCCTCGCATGATAAATTCTAATAATTTGTGTACACCATTAAAGATTTCACTGTAGAGCCCTATCAGATCATGATCCACTGTACGGTGACTCAAAAGGTAAGGTCATCATGCCAAAATATGTTCTTTACACATATCTAATATTGCAATGTGCACATCACTATTCATTTTCATGAGGCCAGTTTTGCTTTCACCAGGATACGGAAATCATTCTAACTCTATTTTTCAAGCCTTTATTCACCTTTTGGCATCACAATCACACAGATCTGACCTCTGACCACTGAGCAGCCGCACTGGAACAGCTGGGATTAGGGGTCTTGCTCAAAGTTATTACAGGGAGGATGGGAACAAACACTGCTTTTTCACTTCCCACCCAGATCTTTTACAATCCAATCACATGCTCTCTAATCTATTGGTGCAGGAAGAGGAGACATAACTACAAAATCTACCAATTGTCTAAGGCTCTAATCATTTGTCACATATAGTAAAAAAATAAATCTGATGACTGCAAGTGCAAAGGGGAACTCCAGTGAAGAAAACTTTGTTCACTCAGTGCTAATGATATTCCTACACATTTTTTTTTTCATTTCTAGGTCAAGGCCATTAAAGTTTAGGCTGACGAGCTCATCAACTGATGATGAGACCATGGTCTGATTAGTGCATTCATGTCCAGGTAGAATACATTATATTAGAGTGATATTTGGCTCTGAGTGACCACATTGGTCATTAATGTCCTGATACCCAAAGGGTTGGATTTCTCTTTCTGTGCTTCTCTCCCATTCTTTCATCCACTGTGTGATCCCAATCACATTGTCCATCAGTAAAGGCATAATTATCTTCTAACCCTTAAGGACTGTCAGACGGATGAACAGGTAGAGCACATTATATCCAGGGTATATTAATAGGTAGATATTATACCAGGTTTCATTCATTTATCATGCATTCCAGTTCCCAGAGCTCAACCATGTCTTAGTCCTATGTCCCATGTCTCCAGGCTTATGATGAATGCCCTGCTTTTGTATTTCATTATCACCTTCCGACACGATGAGAATGAAATGGATGGTTATCATTTTTATGAAGCAGAAAGACAGATGTTTGTTTAAAGGTATCGATTTCTATAATTATCAGTTTGTTATATGTATATAATGTGTGTATGCCACACTCTGTATATTGGCTACTAATTGGACTGTCGAGTATCACACACACACACACAGAAGAGGAAACACTGGCTCATATGTCATTTATCCAGATGGAGTCCTTTACTGGGCCTTTTAACTGTCACTTGAAACCATAAACACATGGACACAGTCACACAAATGCACCATCAATGTATAGCATGTAGAGATCAGATCACAGTGACAGTAATTGGGAATCACATCTGAATAAAGTAACAGTATAATGGTGCATTTACAGAAAAACAGAATAGCAGGTGTGTGCCCTGAATTCATATTATTTTGTTAGTCCTATTTGACCGCTCAACATTTTCAGTGGTCCTGCATGCCTTGGGTTATAGCTGGGAAAGCTATATATGATTATATATACTACTAATACTATACTATATGATTACATCATGTTTAAATGCTCTCCTTGTGTTCTGGTATGACTATGGAAATACAACTCAAATCAGAGGGAACACGCTGGAAACACAGGAAGGTTTGTACACAAACACTTTCCTTTTTGATGAAGCTTATAGTTCGAGATGGCTCGGGTGACTAAACCATCTCTTGACTGTGCTGCTATAGGTTTAGTCTGCCGGAGACCTTCATAATACACTGAGCTCCTCGCGTCCTCCCGTTTCTATCTCTGTCCATTAATAACTCTCTCTGCATCTTTCCTCAGGTATCCTCGACCTTGGAGATATAGTTGCTGGTCTGCTGCTCCTTGTTATTGTATTGATTTCTGTCACCTGCTGCTCTCCCCTCTTTTTACTAACCCCCACCGGTTGGGTAGATGACCGCCCACCTTGAGTCTGGTTCCGCTGGAGGTTTCTTACGTTAAAGGGAGTTTTGCTCTCCACTTTTGCTTGCTCAAGTGGGATTATTGGGTTTTCTACATTATTCTGTATACATTTACATAATGTGAGGTGTTTACCTCTGGAGAATATCAAAACATTAATGGTCATCATTCATGCCTTGTTCAGAAGATATGCAACTGACCTGTTTAAAATAAATTACTAATTAGATCCATTAATTAGGACATTCTGGTGAGATTAATGGCAAAGAATGGTCTATTGAGAGTGTTAGATTTACAAAGAGGCAAAAAGGTATTTGGCAGCCAGCGATTGTTGCAAGTTGTTCCACTTAAAAAGATGAGAGGTCTGTAATTTTCATCATAGGTACACTTCAAATATCAGAGATACAATGTAAGAAAACAGGAAATCCCATTGTGTGATTTGTATAACATTACATTCTGTCTCTCACAGTGGACGTGTACATATGATGAAAATTACAGGTCACTTTCTAAGTGGAACAACTTGCACAATCGCTGGCTGATTTCTGATCTAAAGTGTGACCAGTCATGATTGAAATCATTTTATATAATGACAAAAACTTCATCTCTTGAAACACTTCAGCAACAAAAAGTCAATGATGGGTGAGGAAATGTAATATCAGGAAGTCTTAAGGTTGACAGCAAAAGGGTTTTTGTAGTGTGATTGTGGAAACAGGTTAACAGTTTTGGAACCTTCATTTTAATATTTTCAATTGCACCTTTAATGAGCCATTTGAGTTAGCAGGAGAATGATGGATCACATATGGATCATAAAAGAACATGCAACCAGCTCCCTCTTCTGGTAGAGATGAATGTTGGACTTCATTTTATTACCGTGGCTCAATTACACTGACAATAATAAAATCCTTTTTTCTGCCTTTTTGTCATATACAATAAGGAATGTTATTTGGATGCTCTGTGTGATTTATACCCTAAATCAACTTCTTGCACTTTGAATGTTGATGTTACCACAGAAACATGGAAACAGGCCACACAAAAAAGACAGCATGCATTCAAAATATTTAATTATTTTACATGGGGAACAAGATTGTTTAGAAAGTTTTAAACACTTCACAACTGTATTTTCAACAACATCACCCATAGTAACAGCCAATATTTCCTTAAGAATTGTGATGCTGAGAACAAGTGCTTCGCTAAAAAGCTGAATGAGAAACCTCTGCAATTATCAAACAGAAGGAGGGAGGCATATTCTGCCAGCCAGTAATAACTGTATGCATTCTTTAATCTACTCTTCTCCCGTTTTGTTCAGTACAGCAGGATATTTATCAAATATAAACACAAGAAAACATTTTGTACTGAAAACTTGAAACACTATATAAGATATACTAATAACAGCTAAATAAAAGCACTTTTATAAGTGCACAGATGCACATAAAAGGACCACACAGCGCTTGTGATACTACAGTGTGGCGGTACGGTGTTCCTGTGTGGGGTAGCAGGTAAAAAACCTGCTACTGATGGCTACTGATATACTTGATCTGAAATGTGTTTCCTGTCACATGCTTACCGGAACAGTACAGAAATATGGGGATTGTACTGTTAAATTCTTTTCTGACTGCAACCTCCTGTTACTTTTGTTGAACAAGCCCTTTTAGCTCCCGTCTTTATTGCACTTTCTTTCCTACACTGATGCAATTGAAGTAGCCCTGCTGCCAAGATTGAAAAGATATGCTTAATCAATTCAGTTCCTGCCAAAGTATTATGACACTAATTCATTTTTATCCAATTAAATGTCAGTGGACAGGACTTTTGAGCTTGAATTGCTGTCATCATAACGGCCACATTCCTTACACTTACTCCTTTTTCTTTTTTCCTCTGTTTTACATTCGAAGAACACAAGATGAAATGACTCCAGTGTGTATAAACTATCTGAATTATCTGCAGGGCAACAGATAAAACCTCTGGATGACGTAATGTGGTAAAAAGCTGCTTTAGCTTCTGCTCCACTAATAGTGCCAAACATTTCCACAAGACTAACAGTATGTGACGTGATTCAGCTGACTCAACTTCTTAGAGTCTCTCTTTTATCTATATTTAATGTTCATAATGAAACAAAAGCATCTTTAAAATATTGAAATTACCTATACCTCATTACTGAATTACACAGAATCCCCTCCAATTTCCATTACCCCTGTGTCATTTTCTGTGTGCCACATACCTGGACATCATCAACCTCTTCCACTACCACCTTCACCACCATGACCTTGGTTCCTGTGGTGTCAGGTGCAACAGCTTCTGCCAGAGTCAACTGGGACAAAGTAACTTCAAAGTCATGTCTGTGCGGTCAAAACACAGCAAAATAAGAGAATGTATTGTGACTGGTAAATTCACCACCAGATGTCAGAATCAGCCAGTTTTTTAAACATCCAGAACAACGTTGGCCTGTTCTTCAGAGACTTTATTAATGACACCCAATTTCCCTCAAGAATTCACAGCTTCTGTCTTTTTTTAAATGTATTTATGCCAATTTCTCACAGTAACTGTGCTCGCCTGGCAAAGACAGACTATTTGGTTTTGATTATGCAACATATGCAACTACAAGTTGTTTACTTGCATGTATTGGAGAGGGAAACCCTGGCGGGACTGAATTTGGACGGATTCACATTTAACGGATTATGTTGGTCAGTACTAGAGAATGTGAAAGATGAGCTTCTTCACCAGGAGGAGATACAAATAAAGGAAGGGAAGAAAGAAAGGGAAGTGATGAAATTTGTAAAAAAAGTGAATAAAAGCAAAAGCAAAATATGTCAGCGCCTTTATGGGTGACGGTTGTGAGCAATGGTAAAGTGTTATTACTAAAGGAGGGTTCCTGCAGGGCTGTGTGCTACATAAACTAGAAAAACTCGCTAGCTAGAAAAACTCACTTGTTCAAAAAGTACTTCAAGTGAGTCCAACCCACGCACACTCACTATGTTATCTAGCACTAAACAATCTCTTAGCATGTTGTTTGTCTTGACGAGTTAGGCCTTTTCAGGGATCCTTGTTGTAGTATCTCCATGTCTACGAGAATTTGAATGGTATTGCTGGTGTCTTCTCCTTGTAAGTCGCTTTGGATAAAAGCGTCTGCAAAGTAAAGTAAAGTAAGGTAGTTTCGCTGTATACATCATCACCGTGAATTAGTTCTGTTCCTACATATGACATTTCAGTTTGACTTATTTGACTAAACCTTCAGTTCATATATATAATATCTAATACACCAAGGCCTAGAATGCACACATATCGATATAATTTACAGTTACTCCCTCAAACATTCACACTTGAGTGAAATTTTTTTTTGTTGTTAGCAAGAAGTCAATTCTCATCAGACAATATGCTAGGTCTATCAGCCTCCAGCTGTTAATAGCTCGAGAAGCCAAACTGTTAATCAGTGGAACAACTGTACAACACAGATGGGAGTGAGCTTTTGTACAATGACACCTTTTGCTTTTTGAAGTATATCATTGTCCATTTTGACATGTACTTACGTACTAGTAAAAATCGTATCTGAAATATCAGTGTCTTAAGTCAGTGTTATATAACAAGTTGAGGATACAGGCAGATACCAATCATTCCTTTCATGGTTTGACTTAGTTGTGAAACACGAGTAGGATTCAACGGATCAATAAAGTGCTATCTTATCTTATTATCACAACACTGTATGCCTGAGCTGCCAATCACTTCACCAGCAAATAAGTTTCTTTTTCACTTCTTACATAGATGACTAATGTATCAACATCTCTCAATCACAGCGTGCTTGTGATTTTCTAATCTGGAAATGAAAATGTATTCCGCCGCCGTCTCCCTTATTGGTGCTCCTCTTGCATTCTGTCAGTCTCAGGTTTCTCAGGTCAAGGAGACATTATGAAAATCTGATGACATTACTCATTTCTTGTAGGAATTAAATATTCCAAAGCTATGTTTTCTGAATTTAATCAATCAAACCTGACATATCACAACACTAATCAGCAAGTTTCATTGGATTTTCCAGTTAGCTCCTGTGTATCACAAGTGTGTATGTTGTGCACTTTGTTTGTGGCTTGTAATTTTTGTTTTAACCCATTTTTACCAGTTTAAGAATTATCTAGATTTTGAAAAAAACAAGTAATGTGGTTACAACAAACAACCAAAAATGTATTGCTGTAGTTTACATGAAACAATCCTTTCTCTTGTCACTGACAGCTGGTCAGAATTTTTCAGCACTTTCTACGGCGCTAAGTCCTTTCTACAACCCCCACCTCTTTCTATCCTGCCGATGTCCCCGAGTTAATCTTTGGCCCAAGGTTCCTTAGAAAACGTAATTACTAGTTATTAAATATATAATTGCACTACTTATAACTAGACAACAATGTGTACATTGCATTTGTTACTCAACACAGCTCCAAAATGAGATTTACATCGGTGGGTAAAATATAAAACAGTGAATTTGGTTAGCAAGCGGATCAGACCACACAACAGCTAGCTTAATATTAGCACTGCTTAAATTAATTGCAGAACACCAGACCCTCCACAGTGATATTGAGTTAATAGAACAACACCCAGGAGACACTTGAATTTAAGTGTACTGGTGGTTAATGTTAATAAGCCAGTTAGCAAATAAAGCTAGGGATAAATCAGCATGCATAAGAGTCCGTATTCATAACGTGGAGACACTAATTCTGTGGGTCTTAAAGGATGGCAAAAGGAGTTTAATAGCAAAAATAAAAAAAGAGACATTACGGAGTGACAACATGGAATCAGCAAAGTGAAAAAAGTTACAGTAATTAAAGGTTATGGACCAGTGGCAAGATGGTATTTAGACATTGTCTTGTGTGCTCAAGCAGGACTTATGTATTATTCCATAATAATGTAAATCTACTTTTTTATGTGAGGAATCTTTTGAATGTTTTAAAATAGAACATGCCATAAATAAAAACTCTACATATTTGTTTTTTATATCAAAATGTTCACAAAAACAGTTGAACAGAACATATGCTTAAAGTAACATAGACTTGGATGTTATCGGCATGACAGCTAAACTCTGAAGTAAACATGCTCCGTTCAGTGACTCTGAAGAACCTTTACAATAGAACAAATAAGGAGACTGCATTTGTCCGAATGCATTTCACTCAAAGGAACACAAAAAAGGAAGATTTCAGAAAATCTAAGCTTAAATTTAAATCTGTTAAATCACACTCTGCAGATTAAAGCTATATTTTACCTATATTCCAAACTATGAATCAAAGCTTCCCAGAAATAAGGTCAACTTTATCAGCATGTACATGCAGCAATGTTTAGAGTGCATACAGGCAACGGAAAAGCTGGAGTACCACAAAGCAGTAATGAATATTTACAGAGAGGGACTGTATTGTAACAGAGGGAGGCAGATGCAGAGAAAGCTGAAAAAGCTTATGTACTCAAACACACACACACACACAAACACATACACACACACCAGTCCTCGAATACAAATACTTGTATGCAAGCACTTTTTAGTGACTCCTAGTAATTACATATCTGTTGACACATTAATATGTACAGTGCTTTACCGGGCTCTGTTCCTTTAAAAACATGACAAGTTGTTGAGTAAATGATATTTCAGATTATTGAATACACAGCGTCATCAAGTGCTGATAGACACAAGAGGATCGGGTTCTTTTTTGTGCATTTGGGTGAGTCTGCGTCTGTGTTTAACTATGAGGTATGTAAGTCAGCTTGTAGTGTATGCATACGCTTGACAATGAAAGAAACCACAATGTGACTAATCTGGGCTTTCACCTGAGGCATGTCGCAGGAAATCAAGTGTCTCGCTGAGGTAATGACACCTTCTAGAGTGTGGATTATCTTCAGTGGAATATGACACAAATATTGGCACTATAACAATGATGCTGTATGTGTGTGTGTTTGTTTCGGTGTGTGTGTGTGTGTGTAGTAGTATTGTAAATATGTTATGTTACTACCCTCATCCATATTAGCCCAGTAAAAAAACTGTTTAATAATTGTTGATATTTTATTTATTCCCTTGGGGAAATAATTTGTGGGCATGCTTAGCCTTAAGTGTCAAAGGCTTTGGGGTTGAGTGTCTTGTGTAGGGACACTGACATATGGGCAAGAACTAGGGAAGGACTGGGAAGTGAACTACCAGACCTGGGGTTCATACCTACTTACAGCAGCACTGTCACCCCAGCGTTCGAGAACTATGGAAAAATGTAGGATTTTTTATGAAAACCATGTTACTATCTCTCTATTTTTCCTATATGCTTATGTTAGTTACAAATTGAAATACAGTACAAATTCAATTCTCATTTCCATACATGAGTCTGGCCTGTGTGGGTGAAACGCAGTCCACAGGCCCACCTGCTCTGCTCATTTTCCAGCCATCCCTGGCCAAATTACTGCTGATTACGTGGATCAGGTATGTTCAGTCAATCAGAAAATGAAAGATACACCCGATCCAGCAGAGAAGGGCAGGAATGGCTGGAAAACAAGTTTGGTGGGGCAGCTGAGGACTGAATTTGGAAACCAATGCATTAATGGACAATACCATATTTCACCAAGCTGTGACATTTCTATTAATTTGCATATTTCAGCAGTTTAAAATATCAGATGGCTGAAAATCTGTTGGTACAAACTATAGATACAAAACCTAATGGTATATATATATATATATATATAACACACTGTAATTATCAAAACGTTTCATCTTAGAGGAGTATTTTTAAGGTTGTGTGAAAAGCTTGATCTAAAATATGATATTTCCCCATACCAGCAGCACTGTGCAGAGGCACAGGTGTTCCCATCTGTCTTCAGGCTGTTGGATCATGTTTTGCAATGACAGCTGTGTTTTTTTTCTTTTATGTGAAAGGCACAGCAGTGCACACAAAAGTGTCATTGAAAAAAAAATCGGTCTTTTCAAGCCAGGAATTTTGATCATCAGTGGAGGATTCTGACAATGAAAAGAACAGGTTTTAGGTTTTCATTTAGTGTCTTGACTGAAATACTAATCTGTTTTATTTTTACTGGCACATAATAATTTGATTAAAACTAGAATAAACAACAAATGAAACTTGTTAGATTTTCCATTTTTATCCTAGAGTCAGTGGGCAGGCAGTCATCTCGGCACAATGTTAACATTAAATATATTACCTATTTAATTACATAAAACACTAACATGATGAAATGAGGAAAACAGCTGCCATTCCATTTGTTTGTCTCAGTATTTCTGCATCTCTCTCATGCGTTGTTTACCTTTTTCTCTGTTTACATTTCTGTCAGTTCATTCCGTCACTAATGTTTTCCTCTGTTCTATTCTTTTCAAGTTTCTTTACCTGTGCTTCAGTGATATTTTGAAGTTATTTATGATAAGAGATGTTTTATCTACTCCCTATCCAACCCAACCCAAGCTCAAACAAATTTTATTTCTTATTACATAATAATGTCTGTTTTCATCTGATGTGCTGCCACAATAAATCTCCCAGATGACACATAATATATGTTCACTCTAGCATTGAAACATTTCTAAACTCTTTAGCATTTCTTAATTTTGATCAGTTCGTTCACCAAATGAGAGTAAAACTATGTAGTGGGACCAAAGAACATAACTGAAAGTGTCACAGGAGAAATATCAGAACAACATCAAAGTTGAAAGAAATTAGAACATAATATAAATAAATAAACACGCCAAAAGTATTTTTGGAGCTGTTCAAATAGAGATAAAATAAGGATAAACTCAGTGTGTACGAACTGGCAAGAAAATGTTTGAACATATAAAGAAATTGTTGGATCTCGTGTAAATTGTTGGATTTGGTGTAAACAGAATCAATTCTGTGAATGTTTATTATTCATCTGTTTAATCACAAGGAAAACCAACTAAAAGTTTAAATATTACTTTTGAGAAAAAAAATACCATAGTTTATTAAACTAGGATTAAACTGAAAGGCTTTTTGTTGTTGTTTCCTTTTTATTGGATTTGGTTTTAGATTGATAATGTATGCTTTTCCATGTGTTCAACTTAACATAAACTAATATAAGTCAGTGTAAACCAACGATTTAGGTTTTACCTGCCAGTGTAAATTAGATGATCACTGTTGAAACTATAAATGGCCAAACAATATAAATCTTTAGAAGTTCATCAGCCTAATGCTTTTCTTGATAAAGGGAGACAACTAAAAATTTCTTTCCATAAATCGACTCAAGAGACATGCTGGAACTGGACACTGTGTAAGTCTGTTGAGTACTTGGAGTATTCCTCTGAGAAACAGATGCCACCCTGCTGCTGAATTAGCTAAACTGAATAAAACAAGAGAGAAACAGACAGAAACTGTGAGTAGGTCAGCTAATCTCATTGACTAAGTTGCCAAAGGAAAAAAAAAACCCTCTATGCTCATTGTAGGGTTACTATGTTTGTATGTGTTTTGTGATCCATTTGGGTGAATAAACCCAACAAAACATTAAAATCTATCTTCTACAAATCTATCTTAACAGCTTTCTCTGCTGCTGTCAGCAAAGGCAAAATTACATATTGCCGGGACAAAGTAAGCAACTGCCCAGACACTTGCATACTATTTTCTACATTTAATCGCATCTTGAACCCTTCTCTACCTCCCTCTTCTACTTCTTTCTCAACTGAAAACCTTCTTAACAGAGAAGGTGGCTGCTATTAGCAAACAATTCTCACCTCCTAATCCCAAATTACACGTTTCTGATAGCCTTCAAACTAAAACATCCTCAGCTTTTGATCTTCTCCTGGATTTGGAAGTGTCCAGGTCCTCCAGACAAGTTACCCCATCACCTGCCCCCTGGATCCCACCCCTCCACACCTCCTGTAGTACATACAACTATAACATCAGCTCATTTTGACCAAGAACACTCAGTTGTTCAACATGAAATGAACACAGCATGTGTTAATTTAAAACTTAAAGTAGGGCAGAAAAAAAAACTAACTGAAAAAAAACACAGCTCTAAATGAAGCTTTCAAACTTACAACATATCCATCTATCTTTAGCTGCTTATCCGAGGTCGGATCGTGGTGGTCACAGTTTCAGCAGGGATTCACAGACCTCCCTCCCATGGCTTCTTTTTCAAGCTCCTCCAAGGGATTCCAAGGCATTCCCAGGCCAGCCCAAGAGACATAGACGTTCTAACGTGTCCCCTTCCAGTGGGACGTGCCTGGAAAATCTCACCAGGCGTCGGGTAGTCATTGAAATTAAATGTCAATGTGGGAGAGTATGTGGGACCTGGACACTTCCAAATCCAGGAGAGGAGCAAAAGCCGAGAATGTTTTAGTTTAAAAACTAGCAGAGAGGTTTAATTTGGGATTAGGAGGTGAGAATTGTTTGCTCATAACAGCCACCTTCTCTGTGAAGAAGTTATAACAGAACCAACTGAAAAAGTGAAGAGTGCAGGACTTAAGTAATGAAGACGCTGATAAGAAGTGAGATGTGCCTGGGAACAATTATGGAGTGAGAAGAGAGAGAGGGGTGTGGCCAAGTTGAGGGAGGAACCAAAAGACAGTAACACAATGAAAGTAAAATCAACATTCATTCATGTAGTCACTTATTTGTGTGTGTGTGTGTGTTAAACTATTCCTGTAACCTCTACTTCAACCCATCCACTCCATCTATCTATGCATCATAATGGACAATTATGTCCACTATGATTGAATTTTGCTTTGTACAGAATGTAGTGGATCAGTAGTTTGTGTCACTGTGTGACTAAGTTTCTGTTTCACCGATAAGGCAGTTATCTACAGTGAAGTTCATGTATTTATTATGTGTGTGTGTGTGTGTGTAAAAGAATGGCAGAGAGCAAGAGAGTAAGAAAAAGCATCTGGTGGGATGGGGTACAAAGATTTTCTCTATGTTTTTTTATTTCCTCTGGGATCAGTCCCACACAACCGTCCTCCTTTCTCAAAATCCTCTTTCTACAGATTTGCCTGTTGCCTCCCATGATGTCACCACCCTACTTCCCGGATTCAATCCCTCTGTCCCTTCCACTACCAATCTGCCCCTTATCTTCCCCTCTCCGTCTTTTCAACCACATTTCTTCTTGTTGCTTTTAGGATGATATAAACATCAGCTGGCCTGAAATACTCTAGGTTTCAGATCAGCAGAGAGGTGAGACATCAAACTTGAAACACTCTGGTAGAACATGAGCATCTGCTTGCTCCTGTACACCTGCCAGATTACGCTCATCTCCCTCAAAAGATTAAAAAAATTCTCAGATCCCTTTTCCCACTCTGACCTCTCATATATAATTTGTTTTTTTGTTGTTTTTATTCCTCTCATACTCTGGTTTTTACCTCGCCTCTCTCCCCTCTTTTCTTGTCTCAAGATTGTCAGTAATTTGTCATCTGTCAATCATTTTAAGCAGCGCTTTCAGAGTGGTAAATACCACACACATACACATTTTCACTCAGAAGAATCCGATACTCAGTACAAACATACCCAAACACCAACAATTCCCTTATACTAAAATGCAAAGCATGGGATGACTCACGTTATATAGCTTTGTCACAAACAGTTCCGGAGGTTCTGCATTTTTGCATCTGAATTCCAATAAATAATAAATGTGATCAAGGTTCTTGTGGTTTCCCTGAGACACATTTCAAGTGTTTTCAGTATTTTACAGATTTTTGCATGCACGAGGCCACCCACATAAACAATGTCATGGTAAAAGGTGCTTCTTTTCCTCTGCCTCTAGGTCATCCAATTACTCTTCTACTGTGGTGCAATTGAGACAGTTGATGTTTCAAAGCCAATATTTGTAGATGGAATACATCATGACAAACCACTAAGGTCCACTGTCTGCTAAATGCAACCTTGTGCCGAGGACAGAAACAGAGAATCTGATGCAGGCCACAGTTTTCCACAGTCCAGTGCTTATCCAATTTGAGGACATACATATTATTATAAATGACACATTGTTCTAATATGGATTATTTGTAATTCTGCTGAGGTGCTGTTTAACCTTTGAGACACCAAATTGGATCGTAAGTCAGCCTTTTCACAGACTTGACAGTGCTACTGAAGGAATCTAAAATAAATCATGGTATACTTGCTTGCATGCAATGGGAAACTATCTGTGGAAACAAAACAAAAATACATCATGCCCATAGCTATATCATGGCCCAAATGTCTGTGGACCCATGCTACTCTGACAACATCAGCTGGCAGATCTACATGAAGATAACTAGTCGAAGCGGACCCATTCAATCTTCAAAGGTCCAGACAAGTGTGTAAATATGCATTTTATTGTGTATTTTTATTAATCCAATAAAAAGTGAGTACTACATACATTTCTTTAGTATTTTTTAGTATTACACTGTGGTGCAGAAAATACTGCAAACTTCAGATCTTCCATTCATTTATTCTTAGAATACTTAATGCATCTCTGCTTGCTGCATGGTGTGCTGAGCCCAGTCCACCACAACACCATCAGGTTTTAATATTGCGGCTGATCTATATATTAATTTTGCAGTATTTGTATCACCTAAATTTTTGGTATGAGAGAGACAATATCAATACCAATATTGAATAATCATTCATCATTTGTAATCAACCTAAAGCAGTTAATTTCTGCAGGATGCCTGTGCGTCCTAGTAAATAAATGACAATATTGCAATTAAACACAGAAAGAATTAAAAGGATTAAAAATAGACAAGGTCACATAGAGGTGAAGTAAAACACAATGTGCGTGTTTGTGTTTGTGTGAGTGTGTCCGATAGGCTGATTATAGATGTATTCAGAATGATTGATAATGGAGCGGCTGATTGTGAAGTAGTGATGACCAAATTAAACACATTGATTGAGTGACAACAGTGTCCTTGGCCAAGACAGGTTGTGTGTGCTTCTCATCATCTGTCACACACATCTGTATGGACACGCAAATTACTGCAGGTGTGGCATTTGTGAAGGGTTATTGTTTTTTAATAATTATTCATTATTAAAATGAATTTCTTTAAAATATTTAAAATAAAATTATTGCAATTTGCAGGGAGGTGGTTAGGGTGGATGGAGGGAGTCTACTGTGCGGGATTGGTTTTATCTTTAATGCTGGCGTGTGTGAAGCAACTGTGTGAAAATATATTTTTATCCATTAACCAGCCCAAAGTCTTTCCCTACCCCTATCGCACTGCCATGATGCCTAATCCCAACCATAAAAACAGGGCCGGCTCTTGGCATTTGCAATGTAGGTCTAGGGCACCACTTGCTGGAGGGAGTGTAGTTTCAAGCTTGCTTGTAAATATCATCACTCACAGGTTTTTTAACTCATTTTCTGTGTAGTTACTTATTTTGACTCCGTGTGATAACCGTGATAGTTAATCTTTTTATAGCCGGTATGCAGTTTCTCGGGTTACTACGCCCGCAGCATGCACCTCCTTCCCTTAGGTTTACCACCTTAAGTGTCTGTCTGCTGCAGCTGCATGTTTTACTGATCAGTAACAGGTAAAGCTACTCTACATTTCAATAAAAATCTAAAAACTGAATTTGTCCATGATGTAAAGCAGTATTGCACAAACACAGAACTAAACAGTAGACAATAAAATAAAAACAAATTAACAAAATAAAAGATCAAAATGTACATTACATATAAATTAAGGAGTGAAGTGACCATCTACATATGAATATGAATACAAAGCACTTTGCGCCCATGCGCTGATAAAATATTTGTGTTGTTTTGTTTTTGCACATTCTGCTAATTATTCCTTTTGGAGTGCAGGAAAGTTCTCTGTACTCCATTACTGATGAATTAATTTTTTGGCAAAACTAATGTAAATTAAACAAATGTACCTCTTATATGAATATGCCCAAATTGTAAGCCTTCAAATATTTACCTTCATGTATTCCTAAATACAAATATAGCAATGTAAACCGTCGGCTGAAGGGCTTAAATATGAAATTCATGATGTTGAGATTAGATTAGACCGATTTTGTGCCTAGGATTTCTTCTATACGAAGAAAAAAATACTTTTTGACATACCGGCTTTATTGGCTGGCATGTGGCAGACTGAGGTTGAAAGAGATGAGATGGTTTCAGACAGATGCTGCAAAGTTTTCAGTGCAGGGTGTTTGGACCAGTGCCACAGAGCAACTCAAAGAAAGTTAAATGTCACTTGTGTTTCTCCTGAGATGTCTAAAAAACACATTAGCACATGTAAATAATAGATGGTGCTCATCTATGGAAAAATATACTGTAGATCCTTCTTAAAAGTCTGTATCACAAATAAACCAGCTTGTGACCCAGCTCTAAACTTGAAACTTTTAATGACATTCATTAACTTGCCCAATTATGTTTATTGCTTTAGCTTTAAAATCGATGACTAGAATTCTTTATTTCGTTTATTGAGTCTTTAAAAAATGTAATTTCTTTTATAGTGTTCATTTATTTTGTTGACTTGCTTTAGATCTTAATTTATTTATTTTTTTACAAATGTATTGTTCAAGTTACAAAACTGTGACAATACGAAGAACATTCCACAGTAACTTGGCTGAAGGGACAGTGATGTATCCTCTTAACACATAGAGTCTTTTGCTCATTTAAATGGAAAATATGTCATTTAGAAGTAGCTTGATAAATTAAAACCGCAGTTGACCACACTGAATGTAATGAATGTGATCAAAAAATAATTGCTTCCTGTTGAGGCTGGTAAAAAATGTTTGTATATTTGTGATTCAGATACAGCACTGATACTATGTTAACGTCTTACTCTTAGGGCAATTAAGAAATCAGCTCTTTCATCCTCCCTTTCTGTCAGTCTGCCAGCCTTTCAAGCCATTATGTGATTAGGCTCTGATCGAGTTGTTGACTGTCTGACAAATAGAAATACTATAGTATCTATTGACCTTCCCCTCAGCTCACATTCAGACATGCAAGACTGCAAAGAAACATGTCAGTATTAAGCACTGGCATATATACATAGTTTGATGACACTCATCTGGTTTTCTCTCAGTACAGCTCTTTCACAGCCATTGCTACGCTAATAACAAACCAAGGCTAGGACAATTATTTGTACAATTCTATATATTCATCTGCCATTGTATACAGAGGTCGAACACACTATTAGCATAAAACAGCTAGGAACAGCGTAGGAAGGAGTCACTGTTTGCTCTGATAAGAGGTAAGTTGTTTATTAAGCTGTCAATTTATGTTGATCTAAAATGATTCTGAAACGCCAAATGTCATAGAAAATATCATCATCAGCAGCTTGCCTTAGTTAGCTTTGCTAAATAAGATAAGTCATGGTTTTGCAATTCTGGAAAGCTGTTCAGAAAAACGTATAATCTATAGCTAGTGTAGAATTTAGAGAGATTATAGTTTGAGGCTCATATTTAATTATGACACATTATATTGATCCCAATAAAAAAAATTGTTGTCGGACAGCTGTACATACATGATGATACAGCGACAGGATTTTAGTGTTCTGTCCAAAAAACCTTGAACATCAAAACCGCAACACTGGGATTTGTGCATGAGGCTGTGGTAACATATTTACGTTATGCATATTCAGTGTTAACAGGTATAATGATAACAGCATCATGTTTTTCATACTAGTTTAGCATTCTTATTTTACACTAATAAGCACTAAACACAAAGTACTGCTGAGACAAATGGGAATGGAATTAGTAAACACAAGGTCTGGACAATATAAATGTACCTAAAGGTGACATTCAAAAACAACTTAAAGGTTTCACAATTAATTTTAAAAGGAAGCCTGAGGGGAATCCAATACTTGAGACATTTCCTTCAGAATAACAAACTGAAACCGTGTATTGACACAGCAGGTGGACCAACAACACTGACACAGCAAAAAAATCCAATATCAATCAATAGTTATTCCTGTGCATACCTGTATATACTGCACATTGTAAGATACTCTTGATGTTAAATACATGTTTTACTGTGTGTCTTTTAAACCTCCAAGTCTCCAATATGTTGTCAGCACTATTATGGTAGTGCTGTTTGCATACACAGCCACTTTCCCTAACCCTTTCACTGCTGGAGGTGTGGGCAGTCAGACTGATGGTTAGGATATCTAATCTTGACAAGCGTGTCAGTCGTAAACCTATACACTGAAAAGTCAGTTGAAAAACAAGGAGTGACTGAAAAAGGGGATGGCGACAGGGGGCGAGGTGCAAATGTTTTGACATAAAGGCAGGCACATAATAAAGAGAACAGTAGAGAAAAAGGAGGAAGAGGGAAAGAGTGTAAAGAGAAAGTAGTGGGAGGGAGTGTGACTTGGTCATGGTAATTTCAGACATAGCACTAGGTGAAGGTCAGGGAACAACCAGGGCTCAGTTAATGGACGCAAATCTAACAGTCACTTCACACACGCAATGGCTGGATTAAAGGTTTAAACAAAAACTCGATATGTATTTAACCCCTTTTTTTTCTTTTCAGAAACAGACCTTTGTGTGATCATAAACTGTGTAGAGAAAATGGACATTTGAGATTTGAAGAGAATAAGCATGGATGAAGCATTTTTAACAAGGACTGCTGAACTAGGGTCATCCTGACACTTGAAATATAAATGCAGTTTATATGGAAAGATGACCTGCCCAGTGATCCCAGACCAGTTTTTTGCAAAGCATGAAGTAATGAAGGCAATGATCATAAAATCAATGAAAGTCAGTTACAGTGAAAGATTGTCTGTCCAAAGAAAGACAAGTCCTAGACAGGGTGCTTACAAGTCAATTTCCCTGTTGTTACAAAAAAGAATTATCATTCTCACATACAGAATTATAAATTGCCAAAACTAAAACTAGTCATTACTTTTATAGACATGTTTATACATTTCAGGAAGTTGGATTGCAAAAAGGACTGTCTAGTTTTATCTGAATTTCACACCTAATTTATTTTATTATATTTATATGGGATTCATTTTCTTAATATTAAATATTATATATTTGAGACAGTATTACATTTTTAGTGCTTTCTATAAACAAAACCAGGGTGAATCACCAAACACACCATGACAATACACAATAACTTCTCTAAAATTGCTACACAGCTATCCTATATAAATGCATGTGAATATGTTGTGAAAGGCTCAGTCCGATTGTCAAATTCATGCAGATCATGCAGATAGTTATTTAGTAATTATGTAGTAATTGATAGTTTTGCAGTATGTGTGCAAATTAATGTCTCTGTGTGTATGTGTGTGTGTCTGTATTGCCCTAAACCTAAGGAGCAGTGAAACGTTCCCAGTAGTTACTGTGTCAGACAGCCTGTAATGAACTTTCCCTGCATCACTGTTATAGAACCAATTAGCTTAAAAGGGTTATAGTGGTAGACTGAGTACATAGAATGGATCACTGGTGGGTGTTTGGGGGGGATAACTAGTGTGTACGTGTATGTGTTTCATCATGAGCTTGTGTGTGGGCAGGAGTGTTGTGTCAGCACAGATGTATATTACCCAGATTTATGTTCACTTATCAAGGATACTCCACAATCTCTTTTACAACAGTTGTGCAATCCTGCCAAAAAGCCCTTGAAGTTTTTGAAAAAAATCAGTCAGAAAACATTTACATTAGCATTTATTTAAACGACGATGAAGCTCTCACAAGATAAGTATAGAAGCTGTTCACTATAAATTGAGGGCATTAAAAAATAATCACGATATTTGATTCAGCTCCTCAGTAGGCAGAGAAATGCATTAACTGCTCCTTGTACAGTATACTCCATCAACGTCCCCCAAGGCTAAGCTGGGATAATTAAACATGCCCATGACCGTTTCTTGCACTATTCGTACTATGCAGAGGCATAGGGCCCCGCAGCCACTAGGGGGCCCCCAAGTTATTGTTTATATTATTAGCATTACATTTAATTCAAATATCTCTCAGATTATGTTTGCTCCGTAATGTTGACAGAAACTTTTGTAAACTGTTGGAAAATGTTTCATGTGTCGCAGAAACAGGTGCACCAGGGTATTAATTTTGGTTTGCTCTTAACCCGACATCTTTGTTGCTCCTGTGTGTCCTTGTTAGCTCAGTTGGTACGTTGATGCATTAGCGTACGGCAGACCTGGGTTTGTGACCAGGTTGGTAAAATTAGGTTTAAATGTTTGTTTGTTTTTTATTGAATTATTTCTGGGTGTCTTTATTTACATTTTAAAATTCAAATTGTCCCAATTATATTAACTTTTGTTTTAAAACTGCATTTGTAAGTCACCTTTGCTGGCAATCTTTCCTACAGGTATCATCAGTTGTTAAAAAAGTTTGGGCATTTCTGCTCTTTACATTCGTTATGTTCATTATGTAATAAACCAAATTGTTGAGTCTCAAAAAACAAAAAAGTAGAACCATGGATCCGATTTGAATCTTAAATCATGTTTTTAATTTCAGGTTTGAGAGCCTACTATGATGCATTGCAAAAGATAATTTAAGGGTTTAAATTTGTTATATTGACTCAAAACAGGGCCCCCCAAAATAATCATGCATAGGGCCCCCACAGACCCAGAAACGGCCCTAAACATGCCTATACATATGCAACCAGTCAGATAAAACAGCAAGAAACCAGGTAGCCACTAGGAGAAAAGCAGCCAGATACAGAGTCTGGTAGAAAAATAGATTTATAGATGAATGGGTCATATAAATGTGACCTAGGTTGAAAAATGTTTTAGAAAGGCATAACAACTCACATAATGTTTATAAGATTAAATTATCTTTATTTTTATATGATGCTAGCAAAATAAAAGTCAAAAGATGAGAAACATAGTATATAAATATGATGCTGGTCACTTGTTGTGTTCAATGATACCAATTGAATTGTGTTAGCCAATGCCATAATTACACAGTGGTGCAAGTCATGCAGGATATTTTTCTTATTTTCCTGTTTGCTTGTACAGAAATCCTAATTAAATAATTTCAAGCAGACTGTTTTAGTCAAAACTCAAATGTCATAAAGATACTACAAATTTTGTCCCACTTTGCTTGAATTTGTCACTTGTATTAAAGTTAAACTTAAACTTAAAACTTATTCTCTTCAGTTGGCCTTTTCATTATGTCCAACAGCTCAACCACATGAATAGTATTTTTTTTTTTTGTTGAAACATTACCTACAACAACCAGTCCAACAAGTACACGTAACAAGAGCATGACAAGTGGAAATCTGCAGATGAGATGATAGTGTGTGCACATGCAATGCACATTAATTTGTAAGTTCAACACACTATAATGATTAGTGCAATGAAAAACATACTGTGGTTTCACCAGTGTACTACATGAATTTAGTTTTTACGTGTTTGTATTGTACAAATATAATAATACTGAATACAAAACTATTTCAACTCACGAAGTTACTGTGAAAAGTTATAGTTTGAGCGGGACTGGGGACTTATTATACATAACAGAACATGACTGGTTGGAGCATCTTCCCAACAGACTGGATTTTTGTAGTGTCCGTGTACGTAGGTGTGCTGACTGAACTTTAGCCTCTGTCCTCTCCCATATTGTAGAACGAGCTGTTGCACTGTCTTTGTACATTTATACGTTGTGTGTAATTTTATATCTGCTCGCTAAGCTCCACATTCACACTGACAGGATGCAGAGACAGTATTTGTTCCGCAATTACATTTTCCTATCAACAACAACAACTCCTAATCCTCTTCCTTGTATACGCATTTTCTTATTACACACTTTTTCTTAAAGCACTAAAGAAAACACTGATAATTGCAGGACAGTCCTGGATGCACCAGAGATAAACCTTTCCCAAAAGGCGTAATTCAAAAGACAAGATCATAAAAAAAGTCCTGCAGTACTGTGGTGTCAACTCCTGATTCAAGGATTTAAATCTCAAAGTGAGTGTGAGTGAATAATAATATAGCTGAATTAAAAGCAGCAGGGGAAAAGAAACGGAACATTTGACATGTTTGAAGCAGTTGTGGGACTGTGTAAAGTTCAGACTTGTTTTTTCCTTCTTTTATTCACTGCCATAGAAGTTTGGAAGAAGGAACGGGACAGATGTCAACTGACCTACTGGGAATTTAATCAAAAGCCAAGAACAACCAGTGGGAGCATTCTCTGGATGATAGCTGCAGTGCTTACCAAAGAAACTTAGCTTGCAATAACTAAAAACTGCATGTTTTTAGATTCCTTGTCCTTGTATGATAAGCCTATGGCCACAAACTTGGGGTCAAATTCGATACTGTTCTAAGCTTGACAGTCAGATTAAAGCAGTCATTAAATCAAGCTTCTTCCAGGTGAAGCAGCTGGCTAAAATAAAGCCACTTCTTTCCCAGCAGCACTTCGAGACAGTAATACACACCTTTCTCACCACTCAGCTGGATTACTGTAATGCACTTTATATAGGTGTCAGTGCTTCATCCATCAAAATGCTGCTGCTCATTTTTTAACTCAAAATTTTAGCACATTTCCGCTAATTTAGCTTCATTACACTGGCTGCACTTTCCTTTTAGGAATCATTTTAAAATTATTTTATATGCTTCTAAAGCCCTCCTTGGCCTCGCCAATTCAATCTCTCTAATCTGCTACAGCCTTATACACCCACCCGCTTTCTCAGGTCAGCTGATCAGGTGCTACTGAGTGTACCTAGGACTGAGCGTAAGACCGTGCTTTTGCTGTAGCAAATTTAGAAAAACCCCTCTCTTCACCATGGCCTTTGACACCTTGTGAGATGCTGGACTTTTTTTTTTTTTATCATTTATTTATGTATGTATCATGCATTTTGTTTTTAATTTATGTGAAGCTATTTCATTTCATTTGATTTATTTTTCTTAACTTTCACTGTACAGCACTTTGGTCATGTGCTTTGTAAATAAAATCCTTGTGTCCTAAAAATTACATTCTTATGCAACTACACTGCAAATACATGAATTGTGGTACAGATCTACGTATGTTTTACTTTAATGAATTGCCACATTTTCAACAAAAAAGCAGAAATCCAGGATGAGCTAATTTTATTTTGGTTACGATGCCTGTTCTTAAAAACATTTCACGTCATGAGGCTTGAAAGACTAGGTGGGCTTAGTCCCCTGGGTTGTGTATAGCAAGTGCTAAAATGTTTTTCCAAATATAAATGAGCTTCATTAATTGTTATCCGTTATCTGGCTCAATGTAAGATCCCAAAGCTTTGGTTTCCTTAGTCTCTAGGACAGGGGTAGGCAAGCCCGGTCCTAGAGAGCTGTAGCCCTGCTTGTTTCCCAACCATCCCTGAACATATAGCTCTTGAGCAACAGCAGGAACTGTTGATCAGTAAGTGCAGGGATGACTGTAAGACAAGCAGGGCTACAGCCTACATGTTGGGATTGAGTTCAATAAAACAAGCCAGCAATATATCCATTAATGCATTTAATAAAATTAATTGTGATAGTATTAATAACCATTTCTGTATGAAGTCAGACTACCAATATTAAACAGAAGATAACATAATGGTGTGGTACAATCAGTAGTTTATTTATTGTTAGTTTAGTTCCTAGTAAAACTGACGGAACAAAAGAAGAATGAACATTTCTCAAATATTTATTTCCCCAGATGAGGATATGTTCCATCTTACAATTGAGAACAGAAAGAGAAAAATACGAAAACTAATAATAAAATTAACCAGGCAAAAACTAGAGATATCACTTTTAAGGCCATTCAATAAAGCTTGAGGTTTACTTTAAAGGTGGAAGCACAGAATGCCTCCTGTTGCTGCCTGACAATGTCATTTTCAATAAAAGGCTGAAAAGTCATATATGTGAAGCTTAACAAGGTAATATATTTAAAGTTAAAATAATTTTAAAAAATAAAATGATTTCATGTTTATTTATTAGGCTGTAGATGAGGAGGGATCTCAAAAAAGGTTTACAATACAATAGCAACTGGACTTACTAGGTTTGTGGACGACCATCGCCTGGATGACTGAGAACCCTAATAATAAATGAGGAGCGATGTTTTGGTGAGTGTAACTTGTTTCTTGATATAATGTCAGGCATGTAAGTTCTGTATTGTCATTGGTTATTAGTAAACTGACGGGCTACAACAACGAACTCTGGCCCATTCTTATTGTACCACAGATTCTAGCTTTCGTTGCAGCTATATGGGGCCTGGGCTACACATGTCTGGGTATAAAGATGATGAAGAACTGGAGAAACTGGTTGTCAAAACAGCAGAAAAGCCAGAAGGGCAGGGCAGGAGATGCTTATGATGATGGCAGGGGAAACAACGCCCAACAGAATGGACGACACTAGTGGAAATAACAGATAAGTCGGCAGGGGAATACTGATTGAGGGGAGATTATAAGGGAGTGCAAACTAGTAGGTAAGTGAGGATAGCGGAGAGTGATCAGGGTGAGCTGGGCCTAATCAGGAAGACAACATCAGAGGACAATGATTGGGCGTGGCAAGAAAATTACATAAAACTGAAAACAAGAGTGGTAGGGGATGTGAGGTGAGGGAAAGAACAGGGTAAAACAGAAACACAAGCACAACAACAGAATAAACATGATCAAGATCCAATCAGAAACTAAATACAATACAAACAAGATGGAAAACATGGTAGTTAAGCTTGTGGGCATAAGGTAAAACATAGATAACTTGAGGCACCTGAACACCTCCCGTAGAACCACTTATGGCCACTGCATGTCATGTTTGTGCTACACACTTCAAGTCAGCAAGACCATTGTTCTGGATCTGCAATTTGTTTGCAATTGACCGGGAATCAAATGACATTATCTCTAAAAGTACTAAAAAACGTTCCTTTACTGCACCCTCTGATACATACCTAACACAAATAGCCAGCTGCTCTGATTGCCCATCTCTTGCTGTTTCTTCCATAATGGTATAGAGTTTATGATTTGTCATTTATGACACGATGACATCCGTCACGTCACTAGCACATCACTCAATCATCTCGTTCTGAGACACTGGTGAGGTTCAGATAAAATTTAATGGGTAATTGTATTTTTGAAGGAACGGATCAAACTCCATTAAAAGCTGCATGCACGCAAGAAAGTTGCATCTGTTTGTGCTCTTTGTTTTTATTGGTGCAACGAAAGTGGAGTCCCTATCTCCCTAACATAGAGGTGAATTCTCTAGATACTCTCTTCTCTCCTCTTTCTCATGTGCATTTGCAGTTGCTATAATCTGTGCAATATCTTTCTGTTGGCTAGTTGCCTTGTAGCTTTACCATACAACAACACTATCCTAATGTGACCTAGCCATCTCATGCTTACTACATATAAACAATTCTTTCTTACAGTTCACGCAACCACTACTAACCAAAGTGTCACGATTAATATTTTTTTACCAAACACTCGACACGGGAAACAAAAAGTTGCATTTAGACTGACTACATATTCCCACAAAGTGTTAACAAACCAGCTGTGGTAAAATGCCCTATTCTGTGCACCAAAGCTGTCTTGTGGATAGCTCTTCAGTGTTACCTGTCTCGGCCCTGCATCTTTATCATCAAGAATACTACTGAGAGTTGTCACTGCAGCTGCTTGGTGATTCTTGCTCTCCTTCTGTCTCTGGATCATCTCCTACTCTCTCTAGATCATTTTGCTTTGTCTACTCTGACTCTAGATTACCTTGCACTCTCTGACATAACGTACATTGTGTGTGTGTGTGTGTGTGTGAGAGTTTGCCTTAGTGCATTTATTGGCAATGCAAATGCAAGCCTTTACAAAAGCAACTGAGCAGTGTACAGTGTAAAAATGTCAACATACGGATAAAAGCAGAACTGCCCTATGCTACGTGAACTGCTGTTAACGTAATTTTAATATTAACAGGTGTATTCCATAATCTAGTTTATGGATAAATATGTATGGAATAGTCTGCTTTACACACTGGTGTGTGAGTACTTTGACTTGCATGAACATACTAAATCCAACCTGTAAAATGGTGTCAGAAGAATCCAAATAATTTTCTTGTCATTGTAACAGGTACAACAAAATTAGGTGCAGTCCCTAATATGTCAAGAAGTGTGTGTGTGTGTATATATATATATATATATATATATATATATATATAAAAGGATAATACAATAAATGAAATAGAACTATTCCTCTACTATTTATACATGCAAGTCAGGTCTTTGTGTTAATCTTTCTGACACTTCATGTGTGAATAATATTGACCTAATTTGAGATGACATGCGATAATTCTGTTTGATTTGGCACAACAGATAGAATTAAATTGAAATAAAACAAAGTATTTGTATCAAAACTGCACAATACCCATTAATTCTATGTCAATCACATTCTTGTAAACACAATATCACATGAATGCTTTCAGTTCACTTAAACTTGCGTATCAACAGATCAAAGGTCATGTTTAAAGTTACATCATGTCCAAATTGTATTTAATTACATCTGGCAGCAACATTAACTTGCACTCATGCATAAATGATTACAATATAGACATGCATGTAAACTGCAGCTTCACTAGTTGGTGGAGTAACACTACAATCAGTAACTAGTAACTGTAGCTTTCTAGAGTTTGAAAAATATGCTTTCATGTGAGAGGAAAATGTATATTCTAGATGTGTCAGATGAGCAGATCAGGTGATAGCCAGGAAAGGCCAGGATTAGGACAGGATATAAACAGGAAGTCCTCTCACCTGCTCTCTGCTCAGCCATTGTGTTTTCCTTCATGTTCCGAGCTCCTGCTTCAAGCAGTCATCTCCCCTTAATCTCGACTCCAGTCTCCGGTACCGTGAGTGCTTTCCTTTCTCTCTCCTACTTGTTGGCTGGTTATTGTAGCACCGATTCCTGGTGGAATCCGCTGCCAGCGCTAGGGTGTTACATCGGCAACGCGTGTGCCTTCTTACCAGTCTGCTATTACTCTGCATTTGGGTAAATCCCACAAACTACAAGGGCGTTCATTAAAATAGTTTGTCCGTGTAACGTACACGCCCTACAGGATGCAGAGCCAGCTCAACCCATTTTGGCAGTCGAGGCAAGTTAATGATTTGGCGCCCCATAATCAACCTCAACCACAATCTATCTAGTTGTGATCACAGAAACTTTGAATAACTGTTCACCATCAGGTATGTTCATCTGCTGTATTAAACAGACAGCTGGTCTGTTCACAAGCAACTTTTGAGGACTTAGTGTTGTGCCGAAAAAGGCACCCCTATACCCTCGTCAGATCATAGTGCTTGATAGAAAACACAAGATAATGCAATAACACCATGAAATTAAAACAGCGGTGTTAAATTAACATCCACATTCACGATATCTGTGTTGAACCAAGACAAATTAAGAAAAGAAATGTAACCCCTGTTGCATTAAAAACACAAACATGAACATAGAAATATGCCACAGTTACATTAAAGATTCTAGATCAAGTGTATCTCTGTTTTTCTACAGACAACCACTGGGAATTGATTATTTATGCCACAAAATGCATCCCCGTACCAATATGATTTCAGTTTGTCCCAGAATTGAATAAGTTTTGATAGTTTGGTTTCAGGACCGCTGCCGGTCAGTGGTGTAAATTTCATAAATATTAAACTTTCCTAGTGGGAAGTGGGGAGGCACAATTTTGCATAGATGTAATAAAACAGTCAGTTGAGCATGGGCGTGGCACGTAGACCTTTCACTCATTTTTTATCTCAAGAGGTAAAATGTAGCCTAAATGCGAGTGTATATTTTGTTAGTAGACAAACTGTTTACAAAATGCAAAATTAAATATTGATTTTGCACACACAAAGTGAGTTCAGTAAACATGACACCTGCTGATTCAAAGGTTTAATTCTTGGAGTGAAGCCAAAAAATAAGACTAATTCAAATCTGATCAACCTTTAAATTTGTGTTAGACATTTTCCAGTGTTACCTGCTTGGTTGGGTTATAAAATAAAAAGAAACTCAACCAATCAAGTTGCATTTTACATACATGTCTCTTTAAACTCACATTCTAGTCAGTTTATCAATTTGCCCAAGTCCAAATAGATGTTTTGTTGAGTTTTTCACTAGGACTTTTTTTTGTAAATACATGATGTGCTTCAGTGGTACTTCTTGTGTACAGTATGGCAAAGAGATAACAGAAAAACAAATGCAAAGGCCACAAGATTTATCACAATAAGCAGCCAGAAGAAAAAAAGGAGAAAAAACTATGACAAGGACATAAATCAGCTTTTTTTTTTTTTCAGCTTCCTTGTTCTCCATAATTCTACCTGTCCAAAAAGCTTATATCTTGGACAGAAAGCCAGACTTTCAAGACAGTTACAGGGAAAAGCTACCTGTGTTTTAAAACTGCAGAGTCAGATGCACTGTATTTATGAATCTTAATGGAAGTCAATCTGTCTATTTACAGTATTTAATAAACACTAAGTCAGCATATACCAGCAGTTCAGGCTCCGCTGTGGACAGCATAGACTGGTAGCCGAGACCTGACTTTTATTTAAATAGTTTTGTTCTTTGTTCACTGGTTAAGAAGCAGGTTGTCGATATTGTTACTGCAATGATGAGTTGCTAAATGTTTACCTTAGCATAGACCTGCTGATTTATTGTGCTAACAAAAGCCTTTTTTACACACACACGGGTGTCATAATGACATTTCTTTAAGACACCAGACTGAACTAAAAAAAGGTTCCCTAAAAGCAATTTCCAGTACTGTGATATGACTGTCCCCATCCACCCAAGCAACTCTATCGACGATGACCCAGTGGTCGGAAAACGAGGTAGCGAAACTATCATCGTGGTGCAGCAACAACCTGGAAATAAAAGTGGACTTCAGAAGAAACGTATCTGTCCCTCAGCCTATATGCAACAACAAAGACTGCATGGAGACGGTCTCTCTCTGAGCCTGCATCTAGATAATGAACTGACCTGGAAAACTAACACCACTGTGCTGATCAAAAAAGCACAGCAGTGACACTTCCTGAGGGTCCTGTCCAAGAAGCTGCTGCGCTCCTTCTGCAGATGCCCTGTTAAACGTGTGCTTACGTACTGCATCCCAGTGTGATTTGCCAGTTGCGCAGCTCAGGAAATGACCGTGCTCCAGAGGGTCATCAACACGGCCGAGTAGAGTTGCACAGATCCTGCTGAAGCCCACAGCTTCCTGAAGGACACACCTCACTCAGCACATCATTTGTTTCAACTGTTGCCCTCAAGCAGTACAGGACAATAAAAGCCAAAACAAGCAGACAGCACAGACCCCAGGGCTGTGGCAATAATAAAGGACTTGCCTCTTCTCACTTCAACCCTAGATATAATATATATATATATATATATATATATATTTTTTTTTTACCTGTACGATACATGTGCTCATGTTATATTCTACATGCATATATCTGCTTTTATTCAGGTCTATAGGTGTTAATGTGACAAAGTCACTGGTGATTGTGTGTTTTCATCAGGAGCAAAAAGTTGAAAGTAATGTAAAGCTGTCACCGTGTCACAAAGAGTAGAGGGTTCAGGGTAGTTGGTTGTGTCAAGAAAACTCAATTCAAGGGCATTTAGACACTTTCAATTAAGTTGTGCACATTTTGTGCAAATAAAAATGGGCAGAACTCTAGGATACATTGTCATATTTTATTATACACCTACATAACATATTAGAAAGGCCATGTACTCACAGAATTGTCTTTGATTTGGTTAATGACGGCAGCAGATCCCTCTAATCCAATGTACAAATCACATTAGCAAACGCTGTCATTATGATCTCATTAAAAGTTGCATCCATTTAATATACCACCGTGTGCATGCGTGTGCCCTTTTAATTGAAGAGAGACCATGAAGGATATGCGTAAACTAGATTCATGATATCCTGTGGTAGCACTAATGAGATTTTACCAATCAAAGACTATTTGTCATTACAGTTATCAACTTGAGTGACCCTTTTTAACCTCACATTTCCTTAATACTACAAAACATATCCACACACGTACAGACATACACAAAATCTCTATGCCAAGTTTCAGACGTTTTTGACAGGAAATTGTAATTTACAGTTCTCAGACAGTTATACAGGGTAAAACAGACAAGAACACAAGGGAACAAAATTAAAGATATGCAGTAGGTCCAGTACTGACATGCACTCCTAATTGCAAAGCAAATTTAATTAAACTTGGAAAGACAAATTAATATATCAACTTAATTATGACTTTGAGTGAAGCTCATGACTTTCATACATGTTGATGCTAAAAATGCAATAACCAGGACAAGCACTCCAGTGTTCTTCACTTTGCAGCAGGCAAACATCACAACGGCCTCATTTTACAATTTCCATGCTTTAGGTCCAAGCTGTGCTTGATGTTTCACAGTTTCTTTCTCTACCTGTGGAGCTAACTTTTTGTAGCGGTGTGATTGCTACTGTCACTTCTGACTGATACTGATACACATCATTTTAGCTGCCAGACTGTCTACAACACTGGCATGTGGTTACAGAAATCGATTCAGTGAAATGATTGTGTTGCATAAAATGTATCATTTTACTGGTTAAAATCTTAATGACACTGAGACACTGACTTGATGGACCAAGGCTTTTAGAAAAATACTTTGAGAAAGGACATAGTTTGTGGTTTTACTGGTTAAAGGTGTTAGGGCCTCTGGCCAAACCCCTGAGGTTCACTCTAAGTGTTGTATGTGCATTCTTCTTTGGTAACTGTGTTTATTAACTCTGCTGTTAAATAGTTTGTCCCTGATGAAGTTAATCTGTTACCATGAAAAAACACCACACGTCCGTGTACGAGCGACACGCAAATGTGTGCAACTGAAAACAAGGTATTAAATGTTTATAAACAATAAATGTTTTTGAAATTTTTTTCTTCAATTTTGTTCATCTGCCTCTCCTGAAGCCATACATATCAAACTTGAATGAGATTTCAATATTTAACCCTTTATTTGCCAAATGCATTTCAAAACAAACCATTTTTGACTGCCATTTTTGAACACAAAAACTGAGGTATGTTCAATAAACCTTATGCAAACTGGATAATTTGTGCACTGATCATTGCAGTCTGGTATATGTAAAAGATTTGCTGAAAAAGATTTCTTATTAGAAATTCTTATAGATGTTTTATTTTAAATTCTTTTTGCAGTGTCATATTTCATAAAATATATATATATAAACAATGATTTTTCCAAAGTTTTTTTTTCAATTTTGTTCATCTGCTTCTCCTGAAGCCATACATATCAAACTTGAATGATATTTTAATATTTTTAACCCTTTATTTGCCAAGTTAGTGACACACAAGCATATCACTGCATATTGTACTGTGTATGATTGTGCACGTGACAATTAAAATCTGAATCTGAATCTGAATCAGTGTTCCTTGCAGACATGTCTCTTGCAAATCTCACAGTGACTGCAGGTGGTGTCAAGCGCACACTCACCGCGCTCACCCCACACTGTGGATGCGTGGCCGGGCGTGGGAGTGGCTTGGTTCGCCATGGCCGCCGGAGAAGAGAGACGGCAGCAGATACATCTCAGACTGGATTGCGTAAACTTACTTGATCCGTCGTATGTTGCAGCGGATAAAATCAAATATGATCTGAGACTTTCTTTCCCCCTCGCTGTTGATTTCCCCAGCCAGGTGTTCGGTACACTCATGGTTCATTCCCCGCCGGAGTACAGTCCCACACTTAGCGGGATTCCGGCCTCCGAGTCCCGCATTGACTCTGGTTTATGTTCTGCGACTACGGTTGCTGGATAAGCTCTATTGCCAGCCCGAATACAGAAAAAGCGAACTCATTTCAGCATCTCTGTAATCTCCAGCAGCTAAACTGACGATAAAATGAGAATCTCTAAGGTCACTTTTACAAACATTTCGCTTCGCTTCGGGAAGCCCGGGACAGGCGGACCTCTGCCGGAAATCCTGCCTGTCGCCTCGGTGAATGTGTGGTCTGTCGGCAGGGGAGAAGCTCCATCGCCAGCCCGAATAAATATATTAAACATATTTCATAAAAACCTTTTTACACCTTCAAATGTGTGCCTAAATGTAATCTAAATCACTATTTTTTGGATTGTTTAAAAGAACGTTACCTTGTGCCCATGTTAAATTTCATCACATTTATTATATAACAACCAGAGCAAGAACAGCAATAACAATAAATGAACCACAATGAATGAACAATGAACGAACCACAATGAATGAACCGCAATGAATGAACAATGAACGACAACAACTGGCTACGCTACACAATAAAAACTATTTACAAAATGTACAAATTGTGACTGAATGTTGTTTGCATACGTGCCTCCTGCACCTCTCGCAGTGTCCACACACAATTTTTTGTGTGGTGCAGAGCGCACATTGCCTCCTCACCTGACCGGCGGATGCGTGGCTAGGTGTGGCTGGGGGGTTGCCTGAAAAGGCAGGTTGCAACCATCTGCAAAACCAAAACATAAGCAGAGACAAAGATGATGAAACATATTTCATGTATAAAATATGCTGAATGCTGGATGCTGCTTTGGGATGTATGACACCAGGCGAAGAGGGAGGAGAGAGTCTCCCTTCCCCTTAGCCTCAGGAGCTCCAGGGGCAACTCTGGTTTGTTCCTCTGCATTGTTTCCACCATGGTGTTTTTCCCGCGGAGGAGCTCCGTTGCCAGGCTAAACGAGAAGAAAAAATTGTTGCATGTAATGTTCACCCCTTTCAGCCCCTCAGTCATTTCTAGCACGACCCGCTCCCCCTGTTGCCGCTCCACCAGCGCCCCCTCCGACCGACCGGTGTACACGACCATCTTCCATGCATACCTCCCCGGCTTTTTTGGCATGTACTGCCGGAATTTGCAGCTTCCCCGGAGAGGCACCAGCTGCTCGTCCACACAGACGTCCGCTCTGGGGTTGAAGAGCAGTGGGAGCCGCTCTGTCCACAACTCCCACATGTCCCTGATGGCAGCCAGCTTGTCTGTCTGACGGCGACGCCTGGAGAGCCGGTCATCGAACCTCATCACCCTGGTAATCAGCTCGAACGTGTGGACCGCCATAGTCGCCCGGAAGATGTGGCGGCCCGTGTCTGCGTTCCAGAGGCTGCAGATGGATTCTCCCCGGGACCTGTAGACGCCGGCCAAAAGGAGGAGCCCGATGTACGCTCGCAGGGTGAGCTCGTCCAGGTCTTTCCAGTCCTGGATTGTGCGTCTTCCCTGCAAGTTAGTGTACCTCAGGATCAGCTCAATAATTTGTTTGGTGAAAAACAAATCGAAGGTGTCCCCGAGCTCGCCAACTCTGGCCACAGTATAGCGGGTGGGTCCCGGAATCACCCCTGTGCCCGGAGGGTTGTAGTTGAGTGTGGCCTCGTTGGTTGGAGCACACGCAATCTCCCCATTCTTAGACTTCCGGGAGAGGTCGGACATCTCTTCCTTCCCACTTTCCGCAGACTCAGTGGAGGATGAGCTGGGCTGAGGGATGTAGTCCTCATCCCCGGTGTCAGTGGCGCTATCCTCGCCAGTGTCGGATGAGTTCTCACTCTCAACCGACTCTTGCTCCATCTCCGACTCCAAAACCAGTGCTACCGTCTGCTCAGTGCTGTACTTTTTCGCCATCGTTCTCACAGTTTTCACGCCTCACAACTGTCCCACAATGAAATGAGGGTCCCTTCTCTTTTATAAACTTTTACATATCTGCACCTGCACCCGGTCGCGTAAACAATCTCGGGGTCTGTTTTTGGTTGTGACTTTGATGTGCTGGAGAATGCATAATCTGTCGTTTATTTCAAAGATGTGCGGGTGCATTTGTGTAGACGTGTATTTCAGGATAAAAATCCTGTGGCGCTTTGAACATGCACTGTACTTGGTCTGACCTGCAGCCACATAAACAACATCTGGCTGGTCGCGTAAACAATTTCGAGGTCTGTTTTTGGTTCTAACTTTGATGTGCTGGAGAATGCATAATAGTCGTTTATTTCAAAGATGTGCAGGTGCATTTGTGTAGACGTGTATTTCAGAATGAAAAAATTTCATTCTGCTTTGAACATTTGCAGAAAAATACACCATGGTAGTCCCAGACGGTATATGGGCCGGGACTCCGGAGGACCGATCAAGCACGAATAAAAATAAGGGCTAAGTCATTTCAGCATCTCTGTAATCTCCAGCAGCTAAATCATGTGATCTCATCGGTCACTTTTACGACAATTTGCAGAAAAAACCCTTCGCTTCGGCGGCCCGACGCCGGGTGCAGAGCTCACACTGCCTCTTTACCGCGCCTCGTCGATGCGTGGCTCGGCGTGGGCGTGGCTGCTGCTGCGCACGGACGTCCAGCGGAGGCTGAGGGAGAACTCTCATGAAGTTACGCCGAGGTTCGGTGTTCAAAGTCTGGGTAATTCTTCGAAGAAGTACGGGGGTGGAGAAGCTCTATTGCCAGCACGAATAAAAACAAACGCCAACTCATTTCAGACTCTCTGTAATCTTCAGCAGCTAAATTGACAATAAAATGAGAATCTTGTCGGACACTTTTACTACAATTTGCAGAGAAATCCCCCTGGCCCATCGCCCACGACGGTGAGTGAATCTGCGGTGTATGTGGCGCGACTCCGAAGGCTAAGCGTACAATTAATCACGAAAAAAAAAGGAAACGCCAACTCATTTCAGCATCTCTGTAATCTCCAGCAGCTAAATTGACAATAAAATGAGAATCTCGTAGGTTAATTTTACGAACATTTGCAGTTTATCGACACGTCCTTTGAAACCCGGAAATGACGGACAACGGATTACGTTCGCTTATAGGCATATACTATTTGGACCCATATACACCCATATGTGTGCAAAAAATATAAAGAAATGTTTATTGTCATAGTTTGTCACACAAAGCCACAGAGATCAGATCTGTTGTTTCGCCGATCAAGTATGGGATACACCAACAAACAGTGATGGAATGCGGACACCACCTAGTGTGGAGAACTTGATATATATGGAAAAATGACGTCATTGTTAAAAAAAACCCACAGAGCTCAGACTGCAAGCCCGAAGGCTGAAATGGATTGCAGCATTGAGGAAAATAATGTTTTAATGTTGTAATTTTTCAGGATCAAAAAAAGTGATTTGAATGGTTTTCAATGAGCACATTTTTGTGCGCCTGTGCGTAAACGCTATATTATTGTGTAACATTGGAGTCAATGGGGGTGGGAAAAAAATTACCAAAAAATTCTAAACGGTTCCAAAACTTAAAACCACACCTAAATGATCTTCTCTGTGGATAAAAGAATGAGGGGGTGTGGTAATAAACCCCTAAAACAACCACGAACTATGTCCTTTCTCAAAGTATTTTTTAAAAAGCCTTGGTCCATCAAGTCAGTATCTCACTAAATGTACCTGGCAGTACTGACAGGTGCAGAACTGGTGAGAGATCATGTTTTTGTCACTTCACTATCAACTTTGGCCGGAGCACCTGCGGGGAAAATGACAGGATCTGGGGGATTGCGTGAGCCTGTGTGTGCGTCACATCCTCCCAGGGAAGTTTGACTCCATCAGGTGAAAAGAAGTAGCTGTCAACACTATGATTGTCAGCCGATAAACACGGAGTTGTTGGTTGTCCAAAACTCAGAACAAGACAAAAGGGACAACAGCTGTAGTGAACAGTGCATTGTTCAATGCAAATTTGGAATAAATAGGGAACAATAATTAGATGAGAGTGAGCATTTATCAGCTTTGTGTGGATTTTCCCTGGACTTAAGTTAATTTATTTATATAAGACACATCCAGAAAATATGACAAATCTGGTCACACATTGAATCTCCAGTCTCAGCAGTTTAGCTCAGTTTTTCTACCTCCTCTCTGGACATCTTTGGACACCTGTGTTAAGCCCCAGTATGATGACTTTACCACCAATCCAAACTGATCTGTGTGCGTGTATGTGTGTGTGTGTGACGACCAGTGTTTGATAAGCCAGATTGCAGTGTGTTCATCCTTAGCAGTCAAAAGGAACACTCCACAGTATTATGAGCCTTTTCATGAAATGCACTGCTAGGAGAAATGACAAACAACATATTACCATACCAATCCTCATACAGTATACCATTTGGTCTTTTCTACTGCTTCAGTTGTTTGCATTGTCACTCTGTGCCAGTGGTCTTATTAAATATCTGTATTCAATAAAAAGTAAATTTTCTGAGTTCAAAATCAGTTTAGGTTTAATACTCATAATGAAAAAAACAACTATTACACTTCTCAATACACAAAGAAGATATTCCCATCAGGTCATGTTCTAAACAATAACTTCAATGTAGAAGATTTGAAGCCGCCTTCAAAGTGGCATGTAATCAAACTGTTTTCCTAAACTTTCTCAGACTTTTCATCTGCAAACATTTCAAATATCAATAATAATCATAATCAGTCTTTTATAAAGATGAAAACAGGCTGCTTCATAATTTTGTCCCAAATATCATTGTCACATTAATACTAAGCAGAATAACTTAAGACACATTTGTTTTTATATTTTAATGACATCTACATACACACACTTTTTGTATGATTTTAATGAAATTGTATAAAATAAAGGAAATTTAATTAAATGTTCTTAAAGCTTTAATTAAAACAACATAATCCCTTATTGCTTGATTTTAGGCAGATTGTGATAGATATGGTTGAGCCGTTCTCGTTCAGACATGGTCTAATTCATGTGTGCACTGAGGAATTCTGGCTTTGCTTTGCTTGCTCATGTGTTTATTTAAAATTCTAGTGGGGAACAGAACTGGACAGTCCAGATTTTTAATCATTGTGTTCAGGGTCAGGCCACTTCAGCAATACTTAACAACACGTAACATGATAGTTTTCACATGTGTCTATTGACTTTTTTTTTACCAAACAAACAGCTTCCTATTGACTATTACCTGTACAAAATGAATATGTTTTTAAAAAAAAAAGAAATCTGGGAGCCCCACAGCTGTAGCCCACGGGCCTGAAGGACAGCTGCAGGGGAAATTCACAATAAAGTCTCAGGTTAGAGTGTGAGAAAGATAAATAGTGAGCAGAATTGTGTCTGTGACAGACAGTGGTAGAGGTCAGAGAGACGCAGTCTTTAATTATACTGTGTAACAGAATTCAGCATTATTCACCATTACTCAACTGGAAAAGCACAACCTTGTGAAAAGCCTTCACGTAAACTGCTGTAGATGATATGCTGATAAGTGTTATCTCTCAACCTTCAAGCTATGGACCTCACCACAGAAGACACTATTTCCCCACCATTTGAAGACTATTTCTATATGTTTATGTTGCCAGCAGGGCTCTAGGCAGTGGGACCTATGCTGCTAATTTTTTGTTTTTTTTCATTTTTTGATGTGTGTATGAAGGCCACAATGTGTGGCCATCTAATGTCAATTTCACACTGTCTACACAAGACATTCACATTGGCTTTCCATACAAAACTCCTATGGGTTACTTAGTCCACTAATATAACTGAAGTGGGAAAAAGTGTTGTGTAAAAATAATAATACTTATTTTTAATATTGTTAATACATTATTTATCCCCTTGGGGAAATTGTTGTTTGTACAGCAGCTAAACCTGTATCAGTGTAGCTTCTGGGTGCTGAGAATCACACCACCACCCTAGAGACGAGGCTCTACCTACTGGGCTATCTTTTACTACCCAACTTGGCTAAATGCATTTTCTGACACCACTTTTGACAAAACAACATTAGATCATTGCTTCAACACACTGTTACATATCATAGTTTAAAGATATTTCATCTGAGGTTTCGCTGCAGTTACAGTATGTAAGTTTTATGTATTTCCTTGACGAATGGGCTTCAAAACAAACACTGTATATGACTGTGGATTATGTCACTAACTGAACAATCAAGGAGCAGTGCAAAAAAAAATACCTGTCAAAGGTTTCCGAGCTAGCCACATCTTTGTTTTCATTCGTTATGGCATGCTCCGTTTTGCTAGTGTCCCTGAGTGTTGTTTTGAGGCTTAGGGGCGAGTATAAGGGATGCAGCTGGATAATCATAACCAGCTGCATGCTATCAGCAATTATCATATGATTGTTATGTGTTTCATTCAGTAGTATCGGACATGTTCGCTTCCTCCAGGATGCTATTGTGTTTGTTTGTTTCTGTTAGAATGTGATTGTGCATCAACCATATTTAACAGATGCATAATTGAGAACTACAAAAGGAATGCTATCACACATACGGTTGAAGATGAAAACAAAGCCTTTGATGAAGCTAGGCTTAAAAATGCCTGCATCAGACAGGAAGAGCATTTGAGGAAACATGGGTAGATTAGCTGATGCCCTGTCTGCTCCATCAACAAGAGTGCTAAAATTTGAAATGGCAAAACTGACTTTTTGATCCCTTCTCGAGTGTTATTCAGCGCTCCCGAGTCAAGGGAGATGTCAGTTTGACGACAACGTAGGTAGGATAAAAACGTCTGCAGTATTCAGGACTCTCTTCTGGTAATAACATTTTTATAGCGCTGTATTTTTTCTGTCTACCTGAGTTGAAGCATTTCTGAGCACTTATTTATGTTTGCTAGTGTTCTGAGACTTCTCAATAGAACAAGATATATAGATATGAGCACTTAGAGTGAGAAGAGAAGAGGAGATGGATGGCAAGATTCCTTCTGAGATTGAATTTCTGACAGAAAAAAAGGGAAAAATAAGACACAAGGGGGTGAAAGGGGTGAATGCTACAGATATCCCACAAGTGTGACTCGGGTCACTAGTAGGGTCACTAGGTAATCTGAGCAAGAAAGGGAGGAAAAGCAAGGGAAAAGGTGAGCTGAATAGGAAGAACACAGTTGAACATAAGGCGTGTGAGGAGATTTAAATGAAGAGTGAAGGGGGAAAAAAGGACAGCAGACAAATATGGTCAAAGAAAGGACAGCCTAGAAGGAAAACATATGCTGACAAAATCACAGAATATGTGTAGAATCTAGACTTAAACATGTGTGTTTACACATTCACACTCAATGGATGTACGTGGTTCCGTACAGTTAAACTGTAAACTATGCCAATCAATATTTTCAATGGGCATCCCTGTCTCCCAACAATGATATTCATATGCAACTAAACTGCAAACGTTTTCCATGCTGTTATGTGGCGAACATAATTACAACGTTGTGCTGTGTAGTTTTATGAATGAGTCACATTAGGCAAATACATTTGTGCTATTTCTTATCTGTTAGATTTATTCAAACTCATTTGGTTAGCAGTGCTACACAGGATCTCCTAATTCCTGTGTGAAGCAATCACAGGTGCTGTACTTTCAAAGTAGTTTCCCCAACACTGATGAAATGCTTGCACAATGGATGTTTATATTATTTCCTCTCATGTAAAAGACATATACTGGATATAAGACTAACTATGAAAATGTTACAATATTTTGTATCATTATTTTCTTACAGATTTTGTATCTGTACAACTGACAGTACACTCTGCTTGACCTTGTGGAAAATACCCCGCAACTCATCCAGAATGCTGTTTCATCGCTACTAATTGAGTCACAGATGTGTTGTTTACAGACCCAGAGGCAAGACTCTGAAGACCTTAACTAGCTCCGAATCAAGTGTCAAGCCAAAGGCAAACAGAAAACTTGTTACAAAACAGTAATTTTGTAGACTTGCCAAATGTAAGTGACATAACTACAAGTAAAACTGCTTTCAAATAATCAAATAAAGCTTTTTTTTTTAATAAAGTATGTAATTAAGTTGTGAGGTCATAGGATAGACAGACCTTAGTCTACGGGGAACCACGTTCTTCAGCATTTTCTTTTTTATGAAGATAAGGCACAAATTGTTGCTTTATCCTGATCTCTTACTACTTTACTTTAAAAATGTTATGTATTTACATGTTATTTTATTTTAAAAAGCAGTTCCACTAAACATCTGTCAAGTGCTGTTAGCTCAACATATTGGCTGCCTACCGGAGTGAGACTCCTCAGCTGATGGGGAGTGCTGCACAACATAGCAGATTGTATTGTAAATAACCACCTCACTCTCTCTCTAGCTTTGTCTTTGTCTCTCTCTCTCTTCAGAGCCAAACACGCTTCTCTTTCTCAATCTCTCCCTCTCACACACATAGACATAAAAAGCACGCACATACAACAGCTGTTAATGCTGAGACTGTGGTAGTAAATTACAACATCATAAATCTGTTGCTAGCACTACGAGTGGGCCAGCTCACATGCTGCAGCACTGCAGAAGCAAAAAGCTGATCAAACACATATGCACATACAAACATACAACAAAAATGTGTGCTCACATGGTGCACACAGTATGGTTCACACAGGGGTACATATTTTGTGTGTGTTTCAGAGACATTGATTAGTGAAGCTGCAACAAACTGTAAAGCACAAGATTTCATTTTTAGTGGTCACAGTGGCTCAGGGGCGGCTGTGGACCAGGAGGTAGAGTCAATCGGAAGATCGGTGGTTCGCTTCCTGGTACCTCCAGTAATGTCGAAGTGAGCTTGGGCAAGACACTGAACCCTGAGTTGCCCCCGTGTGTGTTTGTGAATGGGTGAATGAGATGCTGTGTAAAGTGCTTTGAGAACCAGTTTAGGTTCTGGTTGTTTTATAAATGATTGGATCGAAATCAAAAGAAAGGTCAAGTGTCACAAAGCTCACCTCATGGCAGCATTGCATACTGCCTTAAAGCTTATTTTGTTAAAACCAACAAACCATGTGTTTCTCCTGTAGAACGCTGATCCCACCCTCTGCACAGATTTGCAGCTTTCTACAGTTTTCAGTTAATTTTTAGTTTTATTTTTACCATAAAAAAGAAAAAACAAATTAAAACAATCTAATATGAATATGATTTGCTTTAGCAGAGGTATTTTTGGCACAAAACATCTTAAGGTGAAGTATTTCCTAACCAGTCAAGTTAGGAGGTACTTCTAAAAACACGGAGCACGTCAGTCCTAGTTTCAGACCAGAAGACTCCTACTGCTTGGCAGCGGCAGTGTTTTGGAGAAGACTGAATCTGTTAAAACAGAATTTTAAAAAGTTTAATTGAATGTAGATCAATATAAATGTTGAATCCAATCTAATGTTTTTTTCACACAAAATATTGTTTAAATAAATATTGTTATCTATGCACAAATAAGGTTGGAATTATCTCATGACATGTATGAGAAATGCCATGTGCAGCGGAAAACAAAACTAGAACCGAAGAAGAAAATAAAGTATAGAGTAAATACATAGAGTAGGCTCAGATACTCTACTCTATGTGCTGGCTCATTTCCATACACTATCGATTAGTTAACAAAGCTGCATGCTCAGGGTTTATATATTAATGAATGGGTCTTCCCTCTCATACCATCTCTCTCTCTTAAATATGCAGCAGGGGTTGAAACGGAGTAATACAGACAAGACACTGAAGAGACAGACAATGAAATGGTAAGAAAAGAGAAATTCGTAGAACAGCAGTACAAGCCCATAGAGTAGTAGAAGTAGATAATAGAAAGAGCAACAGGAAAGGGAGAATTGTTATTTTTGAACAAGGGCCAGATGTAGAATTAAAAACCCCTGTTTAAGTGTTTAGTATGCTGAACACAACTTGGATCACTCATCACTTTGGCACTCGGGGCAGCTCGCTCCCTCTCCTTCTCCCTCAGTCTTTGATGCCAGCTGAGCTGGAGAAAAGGATGGGAAATGAGGAGGGAGCTGGGGGTGGGGTGGGGTTCAACCATGTTGGCTCACATTGAGGAGGAGGAGGAGGAGATTGGACTGCAAAAGCTTTGCCAAACAAGAATTGCAACACAGGTTCTGAGATGAGGAGTGACACAGAGACTCATCAGTCAAAAGCTTTTGGGCATTAGAGGTGATTTGAGCTTTTAGCTTATATCAACCTGAAAGCATACGTACAGATGCAGCATTAATATTGGAGGAGGAAATGCTGGCAAAGCACAGAATGAATGAATGTTTATTTCCTATTTGTATTTTTCTTTTTTAAATATTGGACTTAATTGGCATATTCAATATTTCAAACTACAAGTTTGATAAAAAGACACTACAGTAGTTTTTTTTTCTTCTTGGCTTGTCTGCAACACACATGACACATGACAGTAAATGTGTAGCTGTGCTATCATCAGTCATAGGTAGAAAATACAGAAAGTCAACAGAAGTGGAACAGAAAAAAAACAAGCGTCAGTTCTATAGCACCATCTAATTAATACCCAAAGGCACTTCAATACCTCAGTGTCCAACCATAATCCACATATGTAGACATGACCCAGCGTGATAATTCATTTATATAAAGTCAGTACATATCAATTTTAATAGTTTCATTAGATGGCACTGTACAGTATTTCATGCATACTAGAACCACAAACCATTCATTTTCAAATCTATCATATTCATTAGAGGAACCAAAAAAAGGAGTAAATCGTATATAATAAGTGATGTTTTCCGGTGGGATCAATCAGCAGCTCAGTGGAGCTAATCGGAAGAGATAAGATGGCATCTTCTGCTCACCTAAAAGATACTCTAATAACCCTGATACCGAAAGCTGGACTCCTGTGGTAATCACATCCAGAGGATAAAGATGTGGTGTGTGTGTGTGTGTGTGTGCGAGTGTGCTTTTATAAGTAAGACAGAAACTATGCAATAATAAAAGGTGAAATAAAGAATAAGAAATAAGAAAAAAAGAGATTTATCAAAGAACACACCTGTTTATGCTCAGTCTACCGAAGTAGATTTTTTGACATGCTGGAATTGCAATTAGCACAGAGGGGAATGCATCTTTTTGTAAAACGGTCCAATTATTTGGGACAGATGCTGTTTCTAGACAACAATACACAGCCAGTGACAGTTTAGTCATTAGTGATGTGGCCTCTGGAGGAAACAGCAATGCATGTTTAAAGTGAATGTCTTTAAATCCCTACACACTTCCATTTCCTATTTCTAACTGCATGTCTTTGTTATTTTCTTTCTCTGTTTTACTGTTTTTCTTTCTGTTGTCAATAACAAACACTACGACGAGTTACCTCTTGTGACTTTGAGATGCAGTTCATAGGTTTCATGTGACTTGAAAAGTGTAATTTTTGTGTGGACACATGTCCTCATTATTGTTGTAGATTACAGCCCCTCCCATTTTTGTTGTTGCTGTCAGTCACACATTTTTTTTTGGTAGATCACCCACCAAAGAAGTGTCCAATTCTCAACACAGAGTGTGCACACAGTTTGTTTTTTTTAAGCTTCTCTGTCAGCAGTGAGTAATGCTGCTGTTGTACTGCCACAGGTTTCTGTTCTCTCCGAAGCTCCAGTAGTGGTTGTTAGTTGGAGTTAACAAGAGGAGCATCGACGAAATATGTCGGTGTAAGAGCTGCTGATCCTGTAGGTCGACATACAAGTCGTACTGCAGCATCAGTATCGTCACGGAACATGACAGCACACAGAAATAAATATGTTGAACTCTGAGGGAACATCTGGAGTGAGGCTGCACACTGAGACAATCTCTGACATGGAGATGGACAATAGATAACTCTCTAGATTTGTGATAGACATCCCCTCGCATACAGTACACCAACACTAAAGTGCACACAAAAACTAAATATCTCTGTATTTTCTAGAAGCGCCACTGCAGGAGTGTCAATTTTCTCAGAAGCAAAGAGGGAAGCAAGAGGGTACGAGATGCTGTGGACACATAAGTCACAAAGACTGAAGACAGATGGACCTCACCAGATCATCACACAGCACCCAGAGTTGGCAAAAGATAGGTTTGATGCCAACAACACGTTTCATAAGTGATTGGCTCACAGGAAGAATGTGAGACTGTGACACCACTGAGGTCAGCTGGAGTACCACGTAGCACGGGACAATTGTTTTCATGGGAGATTTCATGTTCACAGGCATCTTTTTTCACTCTTTAACAGAGGTGGTTTCAATGTGAGCTTTTTATACTATTTGTGTCTGGCTTAGCATAATTGCATGTGTTGTATGTTTTTCAAAATGCACATGTAGACGTCTGTGTTTGTCTCTAACTACATGCGACTATTTGAATGTTCATCTATCTTTGTTTGTAGTTATGTCCACCACTTAGTTATGTGTGTATGTGTGTGTGTTTCAGCAAGCCCCCAAGTGGCAAGTCTGCTGTCTGTCAGAGTGATACAAGTTGACAGCAGGGTGTTCTTCAGTGAGCTCATTGGAGCTTGGCCAACAACCTGCTCTCTCCTTCAGTTAGTGCCTCTTGCTCTCTGCCCACTTTTCTCCATTCTCCTTCTTTTGAAATCCTCCCTCTCCCCCTCTTCATTTATATTCTCTTTCAGCGTTTTCTGTTTCTCCTTTTAACCTCCATCTTACCGTTTGAAAAAAATTCTACCTGGGTATAATGAGGGTCTAAACACAGGAGGAACAAAAGTATTTAGTTTTCTTTTTTTACCGCTGTCACAAATTGTCAACAAATCTAAAGGGACATTTCCATCAAAGGCGGTTAACACTAGATTGCAGCTAAACAAAATACAATAATGAAACAAATAATGAATAATAAGATTAAATAGTTATGGAATATGATTAAACACTGTTCTGCTCTGCAAATAATACATGTTTTTTACATGTTACAATGAAATTTGTCTTCTGCATTTGACCCATCCCCCTTGGGGGGTAGCAGCGAAAGGGCTGTGCTGAGTGGCATACTCAGGGACACGCCAGGTATGGGGGATGGGCTGGGAATCGATCCTGCTATCTCTGCATCCCAGCCCTCTGCCTTACCCACTGCGCTACCATGCTGTAAGTCTGCATGGGTGACTCATACATACAGTTGTGCCTAGTCTACTTAGACCTACAAAAATTGCATAGAGCCAACAGCTTAGTCAAAAACCTAAAGTTCCTTGACGAAATGATGATCCACTTGACTTGATCAATGCAGCTTGCAAGGTTATAAAATCTGGACAAGACATTTCACATTTCACAATGCACCAGATGTCACATTCCCATGCAACCCTGTCTCCCAAGAATTACGTTCGTATACAACAAAACTGCATTCTGAATTACGTTCCTGTGATTGGCCACATAGTACTGTAAACGGTAATAAATGATTTTGCGATTGTACTTCTGATTTATTTTAGCTGTTTTGCGGTTATTTTCAGAGCTTTCTGGTGATTTCACTGTTCATTATTACCACGCTGTTAGGTAATCGCGTTGCGTTCTCCTATAGCGTAGATTTGTATCACCCAGTTTTACTCTGTGGTAGCGAAAATTATTTATTTAAGATGTCATGCCCAAAAGTTGGCGATTTTATCAATCATTGGTATTGCTAGAAGACATACTTTTTACGACCCCAAAGTTAACCTTATTTCTAAAGGAAAACCTCAAGAGAGTCCCTGACTTACTTGCGCGTGAATATAATCACACGCCAGTTTGATCGCTACCGTATGCTCATATTTTAGATGGGAGTAACAGGGAACGGTTTTTACTAAGATAACTGTCAGTCGCTCAGCATCACCTGAACGATTTTACATGTAATAGATCGGATTAGACTTGGCCGGCTACACGCTGGTTACCCGAATGCATACACAAGGAATTTCGGTCTCTGCATTTGACTCTATGAGTGAAAGTTAGCTGGTAAAATTGCACTAACTTTTAACCATGTTATTACACATTCCTTTGGCTTTCATGTTTTTATATTTGTTTATGTTAATAAGCCTTTGATCGGTGAGGGCCTTCTCAAGAATGGCATTGAACGGTTACACCACATTACATGTTATCAGCCGGGGTTATTTTCATGGGGGACACAAAGCATACGTCACTCGTCTTCTTCGTCCTCTCGCGCATACGGTATCGATCGATCGATACCGTATACCGTATCGATCTCAGATCTCTTCAAGGTCTCTGTGCATTTCTCAAGTCTATCTCGAATTGTGTTAATTTAATATAGTAATTCATCCCTTTTCTGCTTTTCCTGACCATGTGCAGTGAAGTCCACCATACATCATCAGTATTTGTTATTCTTGAACCCAAATCATCCTTTAATGTCTTCTGTTTTTACAGTATCTGTGAAGGTTCTCAGTCATCCAGGTCATGGTTATCTCAATAAAGGTTTATCCAATAGCAACTGGACTTGTTAGGTTTTTTGACGACGTTTCACCCTTACAACCTTTCTTTACTGGTTCAAAGCTCATTTGAATACATTTTCCTTTTTCCTCAGAATTTACTGACGACAAATAAAGCAGTAATATCAGTTGAGGTTTTAAGGCAGGAGAGTGGCTCCTATGTGCTTTTCCATGAAGTATCACTGGTTTTATGGAAAAAAAAGACAAAATATATCAGTGACACATTGTTACATTTTGTAAGATGAACAATTATAAAATGTAACCCCAAACGTATACATAGCTGTTAAGAGAATTGAAAACTATATCCATTTCAAAGTATGTTTATCTTGTAGTCCCTGCAGCTGTAACTCCAACTATGTTATGAATGAGTTTAGTTTAAATGAATTTGACTGGCCTGCAAGGATCCTTGACCTCAAACCTTTGGGATTAATTAGAGTGAAAGTGCGAGCCAGGCATTCCCATAATGTATTGGGGTGGTAGCCTTTGCACAGACATGAACTTTAATCACAACCTATACTTAACATGTCTGCTTCGATATGGAGTTGGTCTACCCTTTGCAGCTTTAATTCTTCTAGGAAGACTTCCCACAAGGTTTATAAGTGTAAATATTAAGCTTCAGACTGGGATGTAGAAGGTTGCAGGTTCAAAACCCCGTCTGACTCCTAGTCTATCCCCTACCAGGTGTGTCCCTAAGTCAGACACCCAGGTTCACTGTCCTGTCATATACTCTATGTGGTAAAAAGGAACCAGGAATTTACAACAGGTCGTACCAACAGGCCAACCACCAACCCAAGTTGTTTCATCTAGTGATTTTAGTTCTGCCTATTTCCTTGTCTGATAAGTACTCAAATTCAGCATCATTCGTAATTATTCAACAGTTTTTTAACATGAATGATGCTTACTAACACACTAAAACACTGATACAAACCTTGTCCGGCTGCTTCCACAAAACCTCAAACTGACTCCGTCACATTCAGCACTTCAATGTCATTGGTGTGAGATCCTGTAAAGCATTAGGAGAGAAATTCACTTGCCCAGTTAAATGTTCTACTCCTATTAGTATCAGATATCTATAATTGCTGTAAACATATATTTAATAAATTCCCCATAAAATGTTTTATCCTAAACAGTGGGTTTAGTATGTTTACGTACACTCTGTCAGGAGAAAACAATATTCACACATTATAACACTATATGATTCGACTAGTCTGTCTTGAGATGTTCAGGACTTATGATGTCAATAGTCACATAGGACTTTTTTAAGAAATGTATCTTCATCCCGAGTTTTATTTGTCCTCAGCCTGTCCAAGCTCTTGCTATCACTTGTAATATTATCACTCAAGTCTCCCAAAGACTGTATGTCACTGTCCACCTCTACACCTTTTTGGGAACAATCTCAAATTGTAAGTATCAACAATTTTATCATTATGAGAATGTACTCTATCAACAAAATATTCAATACTTATATTTATGACACCTTAAGAACTTTGGAGCACACTAGTACTAATGACACTTCACTTAGAATAACTTATTTTCTTAAAAAGTGAGATTACTGATGATCACTTTGTACGTATAAATACCAAGAAAACTAATAAATTACATTTACCATAATTTCCGGACTGTAAGATGCTACATATCTCACATGCTTAAAAC
>JAUMHF010000014.1:12538205-12575633 GCA_032359275.1 Microctenopoma steveboyesi | reverse complement strand
GAGAGAGGTCGAAGCACAACTAGGGGAGAGAAAAGAAACAAAGTTATTAACATGCAATGATGTCAGTGAAGTGGACATTATGAACATTATTATTATTGTGTGTTGTCACTGTCCTCATGCACGGGGTGGTTCTCTCTGTCTGTCTTTCGCTCTTACCTGCAGCATCAGCAGGATTTGAATAGGTCAGATGTTAAAGTGAATTTCCTGATTTATGTAATCTTCTTACATAATCACACAAAGGCACAGAGACACACATGCTTACACACAGGGATGACTGTCAAACTGCTTTGCTTTCTCTGTTTGCTGTTCACATTGCCTGGCAATTAGAGTTAGGGCATTCATAAATGCAAATAAGATATCCTAGGCCAGGTAGGTAGTGCAGGGCAGGTGGTAGTGTTTTTGTTTTTAATGCATACCAGAATATTCCAGGAAAAGAATACATTTTCTTGGAATATTTCAACATAGACAAGTAAAGAGATGCTTTTTGAATCAGTCCTGCAAATCATCCTTTTTGATGCTTTCGTTTTTGTTAAACATTTTAGAGAGGTGTTACCTCAACTTTAGAATTGTTTTAGAGGATGCATGTTCATGCTTAACTAAACATATTATTATTACAAGGGATGTTTCCACTGTGTCATTGGTGTCAACATACTGTAATAATAAAGCTGCAACATTTTCACTAATTAAATGTTGAAAACTCTTCTTGTCAAATTGGCACCTCTACAAATTCTGTAATTTCTTTAAAAACAGATATAAGTAGTGTTGTTAAAAAAAAATTCCTCTACTTTCAGCATAGAGCAGATCACTACTGTCAGATGATTGATTTTCGTCAATATGCCTTGTGGACTGAAAATTTTCAGCACTGTACAATTACATGATTAGGTTGATTTTTATGAAACAGCACGTAGACCACAAACAACTACACCACAGACAATATAGATGTAGACCCACCTTATGTACATTTTATTACACAAGATTTGTTTGTTGTAAATGCGTGAGTCATCACAATTATGTTACTATGGCAAGAAATGTTAAGATGGTATTTCCAACCAACTAGTTAAAGAAAATTATCTTCACTGTAATGCCATCACCACCTTCTTCTCAGAATCTGTGTAATAGAAAGTAGGAATTAAAATAAAAGCTGTCAAATATTACTTTAGAAATATGCTTGCATAATCATTGATGCAGCAAGGGGGCATTGCTAGGTCACTAAATCTCAGCAGACTTGTGTAAAAGTCAAAAGGATTAGTCTACAGGAGAAATAAGAGTAGGTTGTGACTTTTAGATACTTTAAAGCGAGGTGTTCTTACTAGCATCAGATTTTATCAGATCAAAGTAAAAAAAAAGAAAACGTTCTCATAAGGTTTTTTAGCCTTTAGCTCTACAACTCCACCCGCTGATGTTCCACTCACCCAATCAGCTTCTTTCTTTATTTCTGCCTCCAGAGCAGCTCTGTGTACGAGCCTGTTTATGTAACTACAAACATGAATTAGATCAGAAAATGATGAGCAAAATCCAGGAAACAAGTTTCCCCAACTGCATCAGCCTATTCAAGAGCTGTCTTGTCTGTGTGTTTCACAGTAATCCCCTAAACACAGACTGTAAGTCCAACAGAGTGTAAAAAAAGCAAAAAGCATTTCTTATTAAGCAAGGTTCCTACCATGCTGTTGTTTAGGTGCTTACTCAGAGAAAAAAAAGCTAATTGTTTATGGAATAGCACTAGCATTGTATCTCATATTTACAAGATGTAAAATTATATTAGTCAATCATGTAAACGAATAAGACACGAGTGTGTGTGGTGCCATACTTTAAAGTTTCATTTCAGCATTGTCTTGCTTGCATCTATTTGAATGAACTCTGGGAGATTGTGAAGACTTTGTGATCTTTTAGTAATTAGTCTGATAGCCTCAGTGCTGCAATTGAACAGAAAATCCAGAAGCTGGATGTCTAGTTGCCTTACAGTCAAACAATCTGCTAACAGTCTAAAGCAAATCTGACCGTGGTCCATGCTTTCTTTAATGTTTTGTATCTTGGCTAAAAAGTCGTTTGAGGAGATTAAATTAACTTTAAAATGCATTATATACTGTCATTTCATTCTTTGTTGTTCTATTTCAAAATATCTAGTTTTAAGTTTTCATAGTGTTGAGATGTTTGTGTATTTGTCCTGCTAAATCAGCCCAATGACCACACTGAGGTTGAAACAGAAAAATAGTACATGACATCAGGAAAATCTCAGGGTGTAAATTTTCACTAAGGTGAATTGTCTGATCAAGCCAACAAAGCTGTGTGCACAATTCCCCATACACTTTCATAATTCACATCAAAAAGGTACATGTGCAGATAGATTGACAGAACATCCGCATGACATTGCTTCTTCTGCTTATTTTTAATGTCAGCACGAGCCCTCCAGCACTGACATCTCCTCCAAAATACCAATAACCAGCATCTATGCGAGTCATTGTTTTCACTTTTATGACAGGCAAACAGCCATGGTGAAACTCTAAAGGATTCTCTTGCAGTGTGCAATTTAGAATTGCTGATCGGGTTTAGGTTCAGGTCCCAGCTGTCTTGTTGACAATGCTTGTGCCATTCAGATTTATCAACCACAGTAAATTACATTGTGGCATTTACATTAACTTTGACAACAAAATGAAATGAGTTCATAAACGTGACAGCAGCAGCTTGTAGCAGCGTCATTGTTGAAATTTTAATGTAGCAATTCAATCATTGTAGAAATTGAATTTCACTTGAGTATTTCAGATTAAAAGAGCATCCTTCTCAAAAGTGGCCGAGCTATGCGACACCCACAAACCCAATTATGCAAAACTTGAAGTGGCTCCTTAGATTCACTTTTAATTGTTAAAAAGTGCTTCTGGGAAGCTGAAGAAAAATTCCGTTCTGCTGTCACACAAAATCTACTAATGCACAAACAGTCAGGAATATGACAACATATCATGCAGCTCGGCATAAAACAAAAACGATAGTGCTATTGCCGCAATGACTCTCAGTTTTCTTTAGGGGCCTATGGAGAAAAAAATCACTCGGTGACATTAGATATCAAGCGAAATCATATAAGTGGAATTAGTCCGGTGAGTACAGAAGGAGTTTTGTTTGTGTAAGTACAGCATCATTAGAGCATGCTGCTTAAATATCAGTGAGCTTTCTAACCAGTGGGATGCAGTGGCTTTTCATTATCTGTCTAGCAGTGTGGCGACAGACCACGAGGTTCAGATCTGACTGGTATGAATTATGTTTCATGCTTACATAAGCTTTGCCTCTGGCCAAAACTGTGGACAATTATTTTCTATGTGGAACGAATGCTCATATTCAAATCTAATTTGGAGCAATTTGATTATGTAATATTAATAATTAATTATCCGCAAAATAGATATTGAACAATAGAAAAAAGTACACATGACCTTTTGAGTAAAGGTTCACTCAGGCTTTTATATTGTTTAACGATATGGGATTTTCATCAGCTGGCGGTAATAGTTATTACTGGAATGCAACAGTCATCTGGTATGATTGCATAGCTGATGTGATGTGATTCATAAGTGCCAGCCTCTGATATTGCCCTTTCTCTTACACATTCACATGCACACACCACAAAGTCAGCCTGGAAATTCAACCACAATCACACAGCGATGACAAAAGGGTATTCTCATCGCACCTGCTCCAGTCATTGCTGTGGTGTCGTTGCTGTTGTGACTTTGCTGTGGTCCCTGATATCCCTATCTGTGGTTATATCGCCACCCCCCACCCCCGATCCTTGTTTTTATCTATCTATTCTGTTTAAATGGTCTTCCAGAGTTCATCACAGAGCAGGTGATAGAGCTCTGCCGTTCAATCTGATAACAGATTTGTTGGCCTTCATGCTTCCTCTCCAGCGTGATCTTTTTTTTATATTACTAGAGGGAAGGTTTAAGGAGACAGTGTTTGTGCCATTTCATACACTTTTATGAAATGTTAATATGATATACATATTAATATCAGCATTAATATTGCTGCATTCTCATCCTAAAATAATGGATGTAATCCAACCTGTCTCAAATTTGTATCCTAAACTGCAAAACAATACTGGAAATTATTACTGGCATAGATTCTACTTTAACCTGTCCCCTACACATTACATTTGTATACAACTAAACCACAGTCCTGATGTTGTTTTTTTTTTTAGAAACCATAATTGTCACGTTGTACTGAAACATTTTTTGTTTTGACTGAATGACATTAACATTTCTTAACACACATTGATTACTGTATAGGACTGACATGCCAGGGACCTGAGTTCAAGACCAAAGGTCCCCATGAGGTTGGGTTTAGGCAAGAAAAGTACTGAGGCTATGGTTACAGAGTGTTTCACTGACCCTGACCCTCTGCTGCGATGCTTTATACACTCAAATCATTTATGTAGTATTGCTATTTTAAATAAATTTATATCCACCGTAATTACATAACTCCAACACCTCAATTATTCTCAATTTGTTGAGAAACTTGGAAATCAATAGTGAGGCCAGATGTGAAGAAACAGTTACTTGAATATATTGTCACATGAGAGCAATTTGGTTTGCAGACAGGATTTTTGAAAAAATAAACTATAAATACCTACAATAGATCACACAGGCACAAATCCGATCATAACTACAAACGGAGACTTTTTGCAAGTTTCACAGCTGCAGTTCTGCATCTACCCAGAGAGATTCATTAGTTCTTTGTTCATTCCGCAGACAGTGTAAGGCTCTTTTTCTGTTTCTTTCAGTACCAGCATTCATGCCAATTCACTGCTCACCTTCTGACAGACACTGTGTCCTGGGGGGGAACGCGTTCTGCTTACCTGTGGTCAGACCTAAAGACATAATCACAAAAATGTTTCAAGAGAAAAGATTCTAGTGGACAGGAAGATTTGCAAAGAGCAGGAATAAACGTTGCACTTTATGTATTGCATGAACAGTATGTACTGGTTTGTCAAACATCATAATAGATTGTTACATATTTCCTCTCCATCAATCAGCAAGATTAGCTCAGGAAATCAAGCTATATTAACGTGTGTGCCTTTGTATATTACAATGGGTGGAATGACTTACATACTCTAGCAATCTATGGACTGAATATTTTTACCACGCCTAGCTGTAATATTCCTACTCTTGTATATGCTCTCCCACCCACATGTAAATAAATGGAAACTGCCAAGCTACAGTCATTTTCTGAATCTCATCTTCTCAGTTCATAAATTTCTCTCTTCTTTCTGAAGAAGTTTTAGGAGCTGTCCCAATAAAACTCTATGATTCATGAAAGGGGTCAAGTAAATCCCACGGGGACGAGCCAGCTAGCCTATAAAACTTCAATACACATTCTCATTTTCTTTTCACGCTCTGGGCATCCTTACCTTCATCTCCACCTCTCAGGTTCCTTTCTCTCATCCTGTTCCCTTCAAATGGTATATATTGCCTTTCTTTAGTATTACGTCTGCTTACATCAGGCGCCAATGATTCCAGTGGTTTTGAACTAATGATTAGTTTCATACAGAATAGTTTTCTTTCAAGTAACTAACTAACTGTTTTGTCTTTAAAATGTCTGAAATAGTGAAAAATACCTTATATATATATCAGGTCTCAGAGATACAGGTAACATTTTCACATTGCTTTATGCCTGCCTAAGTGGTAACATAACTGACCAACAATCTCACTTTAGTTCTTTCCCTTCTTCCTCCGTGGTTCAAGTTAAACTGCACTCCCCATCTTTCCCTTTTCATCCCTTCCTTCTGTTGCTGTGCAGCAGAGCAGGAAAACCATTTAACCTACTGACCCAACAAGGGAGTCCATTTCTGTATTATTTTAACCTTACATTTATGCTACCACCCTTCCTTGTTTTCCTTAATCTCCGCTTTCTTTCTTTCTCTACCTAAATTATTCTATCCATCACCAGTCACAGCAAAACAAAGCTGTTTAAAAACTTTATTGTGCAACGTCTACATTTTACCCAGTGATCTTTACTATATAGATACAGTATTTTTCCTTCTTCAAATTAAAATCTCATTCTTTTTTCCACCTTCTCCCTTGTTACTCAACTCTAATACAATTTCTCTGCCACCTGCAATCAGTTTGAACTCATGGGAGGAGGACTGAAACCTTTATACATATTACTCTTATGCCCTCTCTCCTGTTCCCTCCAAGGTGCCTCACTTTGAGATATTGATATTCCTTAGTACTCCTCTGGTTTTCTTAATCTCCTCTAAACAGTTTCTATATTCTTTTTTTAAACCAGTGTACCATCTGTATAAATAAAATCACTTTACCTGCTTTCTTGTTTGTTAAAATCAGTCGCTATATCCTCTCCTTCATTCTTAAATTCTAATCTCTGTCATGATCCTGAGAGTCATCATTACTATCAAACGATTTTTATCTGACCATATTTTAGTGTTTGTTACTTTGAGCTCATCACTGGTGAAACTTGTAATCTCCAAATCTTTTACAGATTTTGTCCCCAATTCATTTCTGTGGTCAAAGCGTTTTTCTGTGCAAGCCAAATACCTTATCCAAGCCTTCAGAAACAGTTTAGACTGGACTACCAACACATCCATAAAGACTTCCCTTAAAGCATTAAGATACAACACAGTGTTCAGATAGTAGGCCAAAACCAAAGCTAAAACAGGTGTGAATACTTGACTGCAACTTGCCAAGTGTCAATCTACAAGCTGGCAACATAAGTGAGTACACCTCTGTGATTAAGGGCCACATTGTGCCCAAACTGTGTGGCCACTATTATTTTCCAGCACTGCCTTAACACTCTTGGGCAAGGAGTTCACTAGAACTTCAGAGGTTTCCACTGGGATCCTCTTCCGTGACCACACCACGGAGCTGGTGGTTATTAGATCTTGCGCTCGTTCACCTTCTGTTTGAAGATGCCCCCCACCAATGCTCAGTAGGGTTTAGTTCTGGAGACATTATTGGCCAGTCCAGCACATTTACCCTTAGTTTATTAAGCAAGGCAGTGGTCGTCTTGGAGGTGTGTTTAGGGTCTTTATCATGTTGGAATAGTGTCCCATGGCCTAATTTCCGAAGGGAGGGGATCTGTTTCAGTAGGCCTCAGTGAATATTGGCATTCATGGTGTTGTCCCATGACCAAATATAACAATACCTACAAAAATATTATATTCAGTTATACTCACATTTGTGAGATACTATGTGTTCTTTGAATTTCGCAACTTCATTAAAAACCAACAAAGACAAGGCTTTTCGCGCAGTACTGTGTAGTAGTACTGGTAAAGGTTTCTTTAGAATCAGTGAGTGTCACTTTGCATGTTGAATTCCCCCCAATCTAATGATGCTGCCACTGCCAAATTTCACTATAGGGATTGGGACTGTTGGTCATCCGCTTCTCACATTCCTGCAGAGGACTTTTAAAGCTCTATTATACTGATTTTCCACCAGGCTTATCTCAAAGCTGTTTCAGACCCAGCTGGCCTAGAACCAAGATATTACCAAGTTCTGTCAGGAGCTGTGGAGAGAAAATAAATGAGTTATTATTAGTTATTAAACATTTCACATATATGTCAATAATGACAAAATATAACAAACATATATATGAACATCTGTAAGGGCAAATAATCGTTTGTCCTATTGACCCCAGGAAATGTCCACCTCAGGCCATAAAACAGAGTTTGCTCCTCTTCTCTGACTATAAATCAAGAGCTAAAAAATGGAGGGAGTTATTTAAGGCGGTCATTGTTAGATTGGACTGCATACATTTGCCATGTATAATTTTTGTAAAATTAGTCCCTAAATTATCACATTTCCTCCGCTATCTTTCTCTTTCTTTTCTCTTCCCTGCTCTGATTTCCCTGCAGGAATATGCCCACTTAAACTTTTATCAGCATTTAAACCTTTTCTGTCTTTTTTTCTACTTTCACCCACTTTGTCTTTTTCTACTGTAAGAATGTTTCGTTGTTTTTCATTTTTTTTACCTTCCCATTTTTGACTATCCATGTCTCTTATTAAATGCTTTCTATTGGAATTCCACTCATTTCCACTACCTGTCTTGTTTCCACTTAATTTTCATTAATCGTCCTATTTTCACGGTATGTGACGGTTTAAACTGTTGAACAGATGGCATAAGGCCTTTATTCCACTGCCCCTCTCATCACAATAATGTTTCCATATGCACACTAATACACTGAATAATAAGCTTATGTTGTGAACCTCATTGGCATCTTTAACTATAATGTCTATGTCTAATGTCCTCAAAGTAATTCCATCCCTACTCTCTATTTTACCAGTTTAATTTTAAACTTCCTTCTTACCGCATACTTTTCCTCAGTTTCTCTATGATTCCTGTATCCGACCTCCTACCCCCATACTAATAGTGCAGAACAATCAGTTTAGAGTCTTGGAGTGGTGATCAGTGGAACAGTTTAAGTTTTATTGTCCATTGGAATTAAACTGGTCGATATGGGTTGGCCAGGAGATAAAGCTGATAGCTGTGCAGATCAATACGACTCTGAACTTTATTACACCTATAAAACGCATGCGTACACACAGAAATGGATTCACACTCACTCTTGGTTTAATAAAAACATAGAGATGAACCTACTCAATAAAAGGACAGATGGATGCTTACAAACATAACGTATTGGAACAATAAGAGACACTTGTTCATTCTCTTCCACCTGAGTAATATTTCTAAAATTAAGAGCATCCTGTCAGAAAGTGATGCTGAGAAACTAGTCCATGCATTTGTTATGTCTACTGGACTGGACTACTGTAATTAACTTCTGATAGGATGTGCCAATAACTCATTAATGAATCCAGTTAATCCAGAATGCAGCTACTAACGTTCTGACTGGGAGAGATAATATTTCTCCTTCATTATTGTCTCTCCATTGGCTCCCTGTGAAATCTAGAGTAGAATTAAAAATCCTTCTACTAACATACAAAGCACTTAATGATCAGGCTTTATCATATCTCAAAGACCTCATAGTGCCATAATTGACCCAGAAGAGGACTTTGTTCTCAGACTGCTGGTCTACTCGTGGTTCTTAGTTTTCAGATGTAGGAGGAAAGGCAGAGCCTTTAGCTATCAAGCTCTAAACCTGAAGGTGGACCTGGTTTCACGGGAGAGGAGCTAAAGGCATACGGCTCTGCCTTTAGCTATCAAGAAACCGTCTCTACCTTTAAGATTAGACCAAAGACCTTCCTGTGTGATAAAGCTTATGGTTAGAGCTCATTTGCCAATACTGCCATTAACTGTGTGTCTTCTCTCTCCCATAGTTCTCCTTCTTCCTCTCTGGTACTCTCTGCAGGAATCCCAAGCTCGGCGCAGTATGGTATCCAGTGCAGCTGCTTGCCCTACCAACCTGCCTGGTGTTTTGGTCTTAGGTCTTAAACCTTACAATTGAATGTGGTAAAATTGAAGTGAATTTAAATTGAATCCAGAATAAAATGAAACTTTATATATTTTTACACCAACTATACTGCACATGAATATACAAGCACATAATGGCAGCTTTGCTAATCCTTCTTTCCTTTTTCCTTTTTCAAACAAACATCTGGAAGGCATCCTGACAAGAGACAATTTCTCTATTGGGCTATACATTTCTTTGTGTTTTCTGGTAAGCACATGTTGACACATTTATTCTTGGAGGTTTTAGGATGCAACAAGAGGACAGAAGCTGGTCGGTTAGATGTGGGAAGAAGGGGAGAGTAGGGAGAGAGCACAGAGGTAGAGGAAGTGTCAAATGGTGTAAAGGGGATGTAAACACTCTTAAAGGAGAAAGATAAAAATTCTTTTTAAACAAGGCTGACTGCACTGGCACAGCTACAATAGTTTCATTCTATCCTGGGAACAATTACACCTTGCCCAGTTTTTCCATTTGTTACTGTCTTTCTGAGATTACCTCTTTCAATCTGTCCCTCTTCTATTTTTCCATCTATCCAGCTCTGTCTGACTGCTTTTTTCCTCTAATTGTCACTTTCTCTCCCTGTGTTTTTGTCTGGTAATTTAAGAACCTCTTTGCTGATGGTTCACCTCTTTATATTCACTGCAACACATGCTTTTCAATGTGATGAGTGTTACTGAATGAATATAATGCATTCACTTGCTGAAGAATGCTCTGCATTTGGAGTTGAAGCCTCTGTGTATGTGCATATGTGCACATACTCGCATGAATGATGTACTATGGAGTCAGAGAGATGCATGACCTGGCACTTCTGTTATGACGGCTATCATTGAAAAATCACTTTGCGGCCAGCAACCACTATTGACATCACCTTCTTTTACCGCACATTACTCACACTGAAAACAGCACTGAGCTCAGAGGCATGGTGTTAACGACAATGATCAAGGCTGTTCTGACTCTGCTTGGCTTCTGCCATTTCTCTAACTTTTATGTTTCACATATGCAGATGCTGCAGCTTAAATCGGGCAGAATCTGGATTCTCAGCTGAATCTTAAATCCCCCACATTAACGTAATAAAAGCAAACTGGCCTTGTTAATGCTCCCTAATCAACCTCCTCCGAAGCCTGCGACAAGGCTGGCCTTTCAACTATCACCAGTAAAAAAATCAAGCCCAAACAGAAGGATAAAGAGAAACCTCGGATAGACTTATAGAAGTCAGCAAAACATGTCTACATTTGCATCTGCATGTCCACAAGAGTCTGTTCGGGTCTGCAAGCTCAATCCTGTCTCCTAAAAATAACATTCCCATACAACTAAACCGCAATTATATATTCTTAATTATGCTTTATGTGTGTATTTCTGTGGTACGTATTTCTTTAATGACTGACACACTACATTTATGAACACATAGCAAGTTGCTAGCAGGTGGTTGGGGTGGGTAGGATGGATGTATCATGCAGGGCTGCTGACCAAAGTCTTGCATTACGTTGGGTTTACACAAAAATACTGAGATTACGTGATTAGGTTAAACGTAGGTGACGTCAGAAGCACCGAACTCACCAAACAGTGACACATAGTGTTGGATATCAAGCTAACAACACAATTTGTTGTTCACAACCATGATTTAATGTTCCATTCCATCCAACATGGCAAAACATAGCTTCATAAGATCTTGTGTCCCAAAACAAGAAAGTGTAGACAAACACACAAAAACACACAGCGCACCAGTGTCATCAGAGTGAATTAGTCACACACGGTAACACAACCAGAGCGATGGAAGATTGATAGCGAAGAGCATCGGAAAGAGAAAAGGGGCATAAAATGGACATAAAGATGGCAAACAGAATAGTGACTGAGCCACAGGGTGAGAATGGAGATTGGCCTCCTGGATGACCTCTCTTGGTTTAGAAGAAAAAAATAAATACAAATAAACAGACAGAAGCAAGTGCCCCTGGTCATGTTCTTTTGTTTAACTGAGGCAGAAAAAGGAAAAGATAATAGTCAAAATGTTCACCTTTTTAGCAACATACACTGTGCTCTTTGTGCAGGTGTGTGTGTGTGTGAAGTCAGTAATAGGTTGTTAATAGGGTGATGATGCATTCTAGTTGTAAAACTGCTGTTTAACGATGCCTCCGGGCAATGCAAACTGGTGAGAGGACAAACACGTGGAAACACACACTGCACACTGACACACAGATTTAAGCTATTTAGCCTACGCACAGTGATCAACAAGCCGCCTCTAAAACAAGGATGGATCACAGGATTGGAACACACTAGAGCCCTACTCTTCCTAATTAAAAAAACAAGATTTCTTAACTTAAATGTGGAAAAAAACTGGACCAGCTAAGGCACTTGAAGAAGCAATGCACTTTATTGCTCTAAAGAACTTTTGTTTTTAGTTCAGTCTTATCACCAAATTAACACATTAAAAAATAAATATACTCTCTCCTTTACACACACATGCATGCACAGGAACACACAGCCCCTTGTGGGTGGGCCGGATGAATGGCTCAACTGTCCTGTATTGACAGCAGGATTGATGCTGTCTGACTCCCAGGTGACTCATTTGAACAGTCAGAATAGACCTCCTCAATGCTCCACTGACTCTCTGTGTGCATATATACGTGTTTGTGTGTGTATGAGAGAGAGAGAACGAAGGAAAACGGTGTAAATGTTGGTGTTATAGAGCAAGTCTTCCTTTTTCTGGTATGCATTGATAGTAGTTTTGCAAGTTCCAGGAAGGATGGATGGAAAAATATATAGAAATAATATGGAAGACAGAATAGGGAGGTTCTGAAAGAGAACTTCCCTACTTCCCAACTTCTGTAAGAAATTATGATATACTACTACATATTATTATTATTAATTAGAAACGGGTACTAACAGGTAGAGTATTAGTTTATTTTTTGCCAACAAACTATTAATGAAACTAATAGAGGTGGTATTCTTTTCTTTTGTATATTGGGGTGATGCAAGACCTTTTTCAGATGCACTCTAACCACATACCAATAGTAAAAACTAAATCCCTATTATCACTGCTTTGACATTACATTAACTTGAAAATACACTTTGTTTTCAGTCATTTACTAGTCACTATAAGTACATTTCACCCGTCTCTCCTCCAACTGAAAACATTCTGTCCAGCAGCTCATAAACTGTATGAAGCTAACTGAACAATCACCTTCACATAAATGTGGATAGACGCTACCTAATTAATTAGCAAATCCTGAGATCTTATTATATTAACCCTCCTGTCGTGTTCAGGTCAAATTTGACAGATTTACAGCTCAAAACACTCAATACTAAATATTGTGTTTTACATGATTGCCTCAAGGCTTTTTGATATCCTCCGCAATATGTATTTGAACATATATTTGTGATGATTACACTCACATCAGACTGAAAAATGTCTTTTGCGGGTGCACATCTCTTTCTCGCGCTTATGTACAGATCCTGTAATAATATAAACGTTTTATATCTTCACACAGACCAGACAGGTGTCTGTTATGTGAACCCTTCTCTTTCCTGGGCTTTTGTGCCAGTCCCCCACGTGAACCACACCTTCCAGACAAATCAATGTATCATCTTCACACATACCCAATTTAAATAACTTGACGTTTGCCTTGCACTCCTTTTACTCTGAGCACAATGAGTAGGCGACTGACCAAGCGGTTATCTAACGAAGAGGCTCCGGTTTTTGGACATGATGAGGAGGGCACTGAAACTGAACCAGAGATAGAGGAGGATGTCTCAGAAATAGAAGACAACACATATTTTGAGGAGACCAATCAAAAAATGGAGAGAGAAAGGCACCTGAGGAGACATTCGAGTCCATCCTTGGTCTTCACCCCCCCAGGACAGAGGAAGTAGAGCGAGAGTGGAAAACATAATAAATGACGCAAGGGCGAACACGGTATGCAACCTCTTGTGTGGATGACATCGAGTCCAGCTTCCAACTCTTTTTGCCAGAGTCCGTTGAGGAAACCTATGTGGTTAGGAGCGTGCAAGCCCCAGCCACACACATGGCTGCTCTCCCCCAACAAGGACATGGGCAGAAAAGTAAGCCCTGTGAGCTCTGTGCCCCAAGAGACAACAAAACAAGCCTAAGATGCTGCAAATGTGATTCCTGTGTTTGCAAGGCCCACTCTGACCCGAGTGTCACATGCCACTCATATGCACGCGAGCGCTGCTGTTATATATATTTCTATACATTTATGTTAAACACTACTTTGAGACATTGTTCACATCTAGAAATGTGGAAAACGGATTTGGAGAAAAATGTTTTTTGCATTCATTTCAGAGCAGTTAAAAGAGACCGGTCAATTATGACCAGGAGCACTAAAGTTAAGGACAAGAGGTGAACACTACAGGAGAGTTAATAGAGGAATAACTGTCAATTAAAACATATCATACACTCTATCAATACGATGATGATAAAGTTAAGTGATTTATATATTTTTTTCATATTAAAACTACGGATGTAGGGCATGTTGGACATAATCACATTACCATTAGCGTAAAATATTCCAATAGTGTCTGCAATGCAGCAAGAAAAATAAAGACTATATATATATAATTGATGCCAAGATCTCCAGCTGCTTATTACATATTTAAAACTCCATCTGTTGTCTTTAAAAGACTGTGGCACTGAGATCAGCAAGCATCTCCACAGGCATGCTGTGTTTTACTGTACAAATAATGTTGTTATTTTAAGCTTAATTAGTTGTTAGGGATCTGGAACTGTCTCTATAATTTACTGTATGTTTCTTCCTGTCTCCTCAGATAATGCTTAGGCATCTGTCTCTTTCCTGTAATGGATTACTACTGAAATCTTGCTCACACTATCAGAGATAGTGAATCTTTGTTTATTGCAACCAATTGCAAAAGAAATGCTTTTTGACAAGCGTAATATAGTAGGACTATTGTTGTCCTTATGTCCAAAATGATGTAGTTCAACCGAACATAGGGAAAACTAGATCCATCCATACTCAATCCGGATGTGTTTGAAATTGGTTCATATCTTATCTAACCAATCTGATAACGATACTGATCCACATAATGAGCCACTAAGGATCCACTAAGGATCATTGTGAGATTAACAAACCAGTTTTCATAAGGCCATTCCTCCATTAATCCAGTATTAGTTAAACAACCGAATAAATTACTGCCATGTCATCAGCTGTCTGTTTTTCAAGTTCAAGAAATGCTATTGTACTATTGACATTTTCTTTACATCTTATTAGCAACATGCTTGATTATGTGTGTTACACTGTTACAGGAATGAAGTGCTGAGCCCATCTTTGTGTCATTCAATCCCTGCACTTCAACAAGGCTCTCGTGCTCAGCAAATGGTAGGTTGTTCTGAGAACAGCTTCATGTAGGACTCTGTCATCGCCTCCATGCATTTTCAATGATTCGTCTTTCTCCACAGCTTGAAAGTGTGTTTAGCACAGTGCACGTTTCCTCGCCTTACTTCTTAAGACTGACAGAGACTCTTTTGCTTTTGCCAGATGCTTGAATTTCAAAGTTCATCCATTCTCTTGAGAGCCATACACCATGCTCCTTGTTACCCTTAATGGACACACTGCTACAGACCAGACATCCTGTGAAGCATAAACAAAAAATAGATTCACGTCTGTTTTTGTTTCACCTGCATACAAACTCAAACACACAGTATACAGTTTTTATTGTCCACGGTCAAAGAATCTAAGCCTAACCCACAATCAATGAACACAAACACAATTTTCTGATTTTGAATCCTAACCACTAGCTTTTTGTACAGGCAGGCTTTTTTGGCTCTTTCTGTTTGGCTGTGAACTCCTGTGGCCATTCATTACTGGTGTCTGGAAAAAAACAATAGTCATACAATTATAGGTGTGAAAAGGGTACTAACACACTACCACAGATTCAAGTTTAGTCCTTCAGCATCCATTTTTAACAAATGAGGGATTTCTTCCACTGTTTTGTTGACAGCACACTAATTTATTGAATTGTTTTAAAAGAAATCCAGGGTGACTTTACCGGTCTGTCTGGATGACCACAGCAATGTATATAATTATTTAACCTCAATAAAAAGTGGTCTTTGGACATAAGTGTGTTATTTAACCTGCTAATCACATAAAATTACATACATTTTGTTGTATCACGTACAGTTTTAATGACACTTACGTACTTGTAGAGTAAAGTAGATTTCAGAGAAGAAGGTCTTAACCGGCTCCGTTTTTTAAAAAACATGTAAACCATCCGATGCAGTTAAATACAAAATGCTGTTATCTCTCTAAATACCTGCATGATAGACGGAATCTGATTTCACCGTTTTATATCCACGGAGGAGAGTTCAACTAAAGTCGCTCAGTTTTATTCAGGTAACACATTTTCTTTTAATATTTGATGCCCCGTGTTATGTGTTTGTATATATGTGCATGCATATGTGTTTGCATGTATATAAATATATTAACTTTTAAATGTACTGCAAAGAAATTGACTTGATATACATTGATAATACATTTGACGTACTTTACCGCAGTCTATCAACTTCCCAATAATCTAAATGTATTTTTTACCAGCTGTGTTCTCTACTCATCATCTTCAGGTTTTCATCCTCTCTCACCCTATTATGTCTTGTTTTTCCTTTCATTCTCCTTTGTCATTTCTGTTTTTTAGCTGTGTGAGGAATAAAAAGAAATTCAGAAGATAATTTGCTTTGCCCAGCATTTCTTTAATCTCTGTGGGATGCCATCTCTACCTTTATCTCTGCCAAACAAACCTGCTCAACAACTGTATCCCACATTAAAATAAATAATAATTCAGGTAAGAATGAACCATTTGCTATTTCAGACATAGCTTGTGGTATTAAATTTGATATAAAAAGAACATATGGACAGTAATACAAAGTTATTGTTAAAAACAGGCTACACAATAAAAGGGTTTAATTAACTTAATTATACATCTTGTTCTACTTAGTTTCTCTGAATATGACGATTAAACTCATCACAGCAAGTTGCACATAAAAAAATCTGGAGGGCTTCAATATGACTGGAGAACTCCACAATTTAGCTTGGTATGTAAACACGTGGCTTCTTCTTTGATACCATGCTTTTCTATAAATGCTGTAATACCACACTCTGCCCTAATGTTATGGCTGTGTTTGCTGCTTTTTGTTTGGCTTTTCAATTATAAATAAGCCCTGCCCTCACTCAAAGTGCAGGAGGTGACAGATTCCTTGTGTATGACCAACAGATTTCCATGACATGAGCACCTGCAGCACTTTTGTAAAAGTGCATGGATTAAGAGGATTAAATTATCAGCGACTGTGATAGCAGCTGGAATCAATCAAGACCAATCGCATCAACTACTCCAATCTCCTTTAAATGCAACGCACACCTTACTGTGGTTGACTGGCCTGTTTTGTAGTGTAGAGGAGAGTTCAGTGTTCTCTTAAGGGAGCTAGCCATATATGCAGCATACTAAAGTACCCAGTGGTGTTTTTTGTAAACAACGTTACTGTATGTGTTGATTATATCCTTGAGGTCTAATGAAGCTGTTACCTGCCAGACAAACCTAATGTGTTTCTGTCCATATGGGCTTCCAAGCAGTCAGTGGAACAGTAGAAGAGCCTCAACACATTTCTGCATCATTACAACATGTACACTGTACTGTACAATACTATGATAGAAAGTTAAGCAAAGTTTTATAGCAATGCACCTTTTTTATTTTACTATTTGCATAAATGGTGTGGTATTAAGCAGTAGTGTGTTTTTGTAAAATTAGATGGGAACATAGTGGTTAGAGAGAAGCAGGCAATCAGTCTAGGTGTATGTTGAGTTTGAAAAACAAAGTATTCCATTTTTGAAGCAATTTTATTTGGTTTCTGATTTGGCATGCTCTTATTTTGAAATCCCGAGCCGACTTAGACTCGACTGTGATGAACGATTTATTTGGGAGGGTTTATTTAATGTATGTATGGTGTCAGAGAAAGTGGAGAACAAGTCAGAACAGTGAACGACACATACTGTGCACTGATCACTGGTGATTAAATCTGTGCAGCAATGGCTCGTCTCGAACAAACCTTCTATCTGCTCTTAGATGTAATCAGCCAAATTGTTTCACTGGTTTTTTACTTCACTAACCCTCTCTGCTTGATGCCAGATTGTCTTGTCAGTTTTCCCATGCAGAAGAGTCCAGCCTATTTGTGTTGTGACTGATTCCCTGGCTTTCTTCACCTGTCCGCTTGATCTGAAACTTTGTCATTGGGCTTTTAGTCTAAGTCTGCTCCTGGACTCTGAACCAGACTGGGACTTCCCTGTTTTGTGGTGTTGTAACTTTGTATTCTGATTCATCGTAGACCTTTGCAGGTTTTTTCTGGTCACTCCACTATGCTTGACTCCTAAGTCTGTGTCTCTCGAATATTCTTTGTAATCCAAACATTTTTTCCCACTGGTGCTGTTAAAACTGGTCTTTAGTGGTCACTTAATGACGTTGCCAGTTGAGGATCTCTACACAGGCTAACGCGTATGTGCATTCCAGCGACTCTCAGTCCTCATTCATCTCTGGTTTATTAAATCAACAGTTTCTTGTCTCTTCTTTCTTGGAATAGTCTGAATTTCTCCACAACAAATTTGCCAGTGCTTTCAGCTGTGGTAGCATAAATGCAAAATAGTCTTCTAATGACCAGTTTACTTTTTAAATTGCTAAATTTGCATTAGCCTCCACAATGATTCATCAGAACACAGGACTTTTGTTTGTTGATATTGAGCCTCTGTACACTTTAGAAGAAATTCCTTTTCAGCTTCCTGCTACTTTAGTCATTTAAAACATTAACTATGTTTACATTGGGCCCACATTAATTTATAATAGTTTAACATACAATACACAAATGGTTAATGGTTAAAGATGTTCCCTGAATCCCTTTGAAACAATATATAAAGTATATGTATATGTATATATACTCACAGGCAATATTATTGAGGTGAAAGTGGGTGGTTGAGTCATACTGGAGTGCATTATATTAAGAGGTGATGTAATCTGGCCAAAACATTACAAACACCCCTTAATGTAATGCTTTGTGTCTGCATAAAACAGTCCGCATACTTCCACATCGGGAATAGGTGACCTCCAGGTCCCTCTTTATTCTGCTGATAGATGAGCTTGCATCTGGAGGGTTGGAAGATCTAATCCCATCTGACGCGAGCATGATTACACAACCTCTGGTTCCTAACGCGCACACGGTTTACAGGGGTGGGTGATGACCTCATGAGATGTAAGGTCAGTTGTTGGTTCTCAGCCATTCAGTTAGAATGTATTACATTACAGGAATATGCCCAGTGCTCCACAAAATACCTCACAAAAAAAACGTGCATGTATTGTAAGTAACAATCTCGCACATCACAGTATTTTTTTATTTATTTAAACATGGATATTCTTCTTGACAGATAAGGAAAACCACACTGGTATGACTATCACGTTCTTATTAATGGGGCAGTAATATTTATCACAGTCTAACTTTACCATGTCTGATTGAATTGATATTAAGCTCACAAGTCAACCTTGCTTCCAGAGATTGACGTAACAGTAACGGGAGTTACCACCAACTAATGAGGGGCACAGACAGCCTTTCACCCTAGATTAAAACCAAGGTAACTAGGAAGGACACATGGTGATGACATCAAACATATTCTTTTTATCCCTCTGGCTCCCCGTCACCAACAGTCTACCACACACATGCTGGAAAACCTGCAAACATGTCATACATATGCAGTGTTACAATCTACATATACACAACATCCTGTGCAGGTGCTTGTATATTCTCTGTTTCCTCAGCACATGTTTTTCCATTATTTAGATGCAGAGTAATATGCAGGCTTAACTTATTGCTTATGCACTCTAAAAATTGCATTGAGTCGCCTACATTTTGGCGGTGTCATCTTGACTCAGCTCAGTCTTTTAAAAATTAGACTGGTTTGCGTGACATTCTGGTAATGTGGTGCAATGTTGAGCTTAGTGTTATAGAATCTCAGTTACTGGATATGTTAGATTAGTTTCAAGTGAGAGGAAAGTCTGCACAAAATACATTATTGATCTACAACAAAAGCAGCAGCGTGCCTTCTATTGAGCGAAATGTTTTCTAATAATGAATCCTTTATTAGTCTTAATGTCAATCATTACGTTGTATTGCACTGATGAATTCACAGAAGAGCCTGGCAAATGAAGTGTCATTACCTAATTGACAGCATTTATCCAAATGGCGCTGGGGTTGGAGATAAGGTACCAGATGAATGACAGCTGAATGGACACAAGTTGAGGGCAGTGGCAGCAGTGGCAGCAGTATGACCGGCTGTGATTCAGAAAATATTCAAATTGGTTTATTGTTATGACACTAAAACACTACAGCTGATAGGGTCAAAAGCTGTATATAAAACTTCTTGTTTACTTACTTTTTTTGTTGCTCTTATATAACATTAAAACTTTGATAATGGATCAGTGGATAATGGTGTTTGTGTTACTTATTTTCCGATTAGTCTGCTGGTCCATATGTTGATGAGAGGGGCATTTATTTCAGATGTGCTCATTATGTTTTTTAAAGATTATATTCTCAGCAACTCCCAGGGGTTATATTGACATTTGCATTTTTGCACCAAGTGTTTGGGACAGGATGTTTATACTCCAGTAAAGAGTTGCATTTAGATCAAATTAGATCCTGCAAGACACTAAAAAGTGATATAATCCCTCTGTGATTGTGATGAATGTCTGGCTCTTCATCTTCTCAAGGGTCTAGCAATTGTGGTGAGATAGTATCAGTGTTTGCTGCAGATGTCTCGTAACAAAATATGCTTGTCAGCCCTGTGCTGTATACGGCAGCTATCATCTTTGTGTTTATAAATGTAGTGCATAATTCATTCAAAAATGTTTCCACGCTACATGATAATTACGTTCATCACAAAAACATAATCACGGTTGCAGTCTAGTTACATAATTGGTAGAAAACAGGGTTGTGATATGAGTTGGTACATTGGTTCAAAAATAAAATAAGAAGCAGCCTTGTGCTCAGTGTCAATGTGTTTGCACAGCCAGTACCCAAATGTTCTGAGGTATGAAATTAGTTTAATTATGTAACTCCTAACATAACTTTATTCATTGGTAGAGGTAAAGTTGCTGCTGAATGTTTTCCATTCATACATCTTTAAAAAAAGCTAAACAAAAATGTTACCTTTAACATGTGTGTCCTTTTTAAGTTGGTGTATTTCTTTTACTTTTCTTTAGTTCTTTGTTTTAAATGTTTTAGTTTGCTTTGATTTTATAATTGTATATATTTATGAACTACATAAAATAGAAGCAGTTAAGGGTGCATTACATATGTTTTATTGATTTGCATGCCTTTGAAGACAGGTATTAAATTTGCCATCTTTTTCTTCACCCCGTCTATAAACCCTCAGTAAAATTTCAGAAAGATATGTCAGCCATCTGCATAGTCGTTACTGCATTTAGATCCTGAATACACATGCACAAAGGCAGCACTGTCTTTCTCCTACACTAATACCACTGCATCTTCTACAACCATATTAGATAGTTATCAAAAGACCACACACACACACACACACACATCAGCAGCTCAAGATAGTGTTTTATGTCCACACTTAATAAGAGCCACTAAAAGCTGTGCTTTCTCCACACTGCGTGATTTCCAATAAAAGCTGACACTCAACACAGTCTTGCCAACGAACTTGGCCCTTTCCCACAGCGCGTTCCTCAACACACACACACACACACACACACACACACACACACACAGGCTGACAGAGCTGACACATTCCTAGATCTATGGGCCGTCCCTGTATAACCTCCCACAGTGCTAAAGAGCAGACATAAAGCTGTTTGCACATCATAAAGCCAGCACTGTGCTTCTGGGGCTGATATAATTTTTCCCAGTGACTTCATGAAAAGCCCTCAGTGCTCCTGAATGAATCTGTAAAACAATGAGGAACCCTGATGATGGAAAATAAAGAAGAATCCAAATAGATCATATTCAACAAAGGAAATGTTGTTTTTTGTAATTGCAGCTGTGGCCATGATGGGCATGAAGACAGAAGTCCAGTTTATTGTAAATGGACTCAGTAGAGAAAGTCTGCAGCAGCTGGGCAAAACAAAAAAAAGATAACAATAAAATAAAAAAGATGAAATGGGGACACAGCCACAAAGAGCAGTGAAAGTGCAAAAAGACCCATAGGGAAAATTGGTGGTGGGACAACAAGAGAAAGGGACATCCATGGGTACCGCAGTGCCGAGTGAGGTGGACAGAAAGAGATTGACTGAGCTGTAGTCAGAAACACAGCAAGACAGAAACATGTAGACAGAGGGATACAGGGGAGAGAGACAAACAGAGAGACAGATGCTGCAGGACAGAAAAAAGCAGACAGTGTCCCCTGTGGAGTCAGCGTGTCAACAGAGTTGTAATTGCAATCTCATGCTGGACAGTCCGGGTGGGAAGATGATGGCAGGGAGAGAAAGAGGAAAGAAGGGATGTGGCAGCGATAAGATGGTAAAAGACAGAGAAAGGACATCGGTAGTGGCATGTCTCGCAGGATCAGGATGTGTCTGGGCTGGGAGAGAACACAAGGTTATCACTGCACTGAAAAGTTCTCACACACACACACACACACAGAGAAAGACACGCGTTCATCTGTTCATCTCTCTCTCTCTCTCTCTATACATATATATATATATATATATATATATATGATATATATATATATATATAAAGTATTTTTGAAAGACTTCTTGCACATGTAAAGGCCAACTTAGCAAACTTAATAACATCCATATGTTGTCCTAAATGAAAGTTGCTCATTGACCATGAAAAATTAATTGTGGAGTAATTAATTTTAGCTGCATTGGGCAATGGTGCTATGCCAACACAGAGGTTAAAAAACAACCTCTTGATACTCCCTGCATATTTTGTGTGTTTTTTTAGTTATTTCTAGAAACACAGGATGAAAATATCTGAAATTTCAAATGCTGAAATATCACAATATCATAAAATATTTACAGTGACTGAGGTGGAGGTGTGCACATAAAAGCTGAATTAAACAATGGAAACAAACTAAGCAACTTAGTCACAATGTACATCAAGTGTGACAGGGTGGGTTCTCCCTTCCATAGTTATAAGCCAAGATAGTGAGGATCAGCCTTACTTTTGTTTGATTGTAAATCCTTTCCATTACCAATACATGGTAGCTGACACTGCAATAGGGTTTGTAAATGCCGAGTTGAGCATCTCTATAAGCTTCTGCTCCTCTTAGGAAACAAAAACATCAGAGAGAACAAATATGGAACATTCTCCACAAATTGGTTAAATCTAACATGAACTGAAATAGTGTTCCTGAGACAGAGTGGCACCTGATCCAATCCTGCAAGCCTTAATAGGATAAGCAGTTTGGATAATAGATAGAGGGATTAACTGAAATATCATATTTCCAACATGTTTTCCACATGAAGCCTCACTCCCACACACAGCAGCACCTTATATTCTTTTAATTCCAATTAGCTGCATTAGTTTCAGCGTCCTGATACCGTTCATGCTGACTCGCTGACCCATTTCCTCCCGGGACACTAGAATAGACCCAGTGTCAATAATTATTAGTAATGGCTATGATTTGCCTGGCATGACAAGAGAGAATATATGCCTTAATAATTTCCTGATAGCCTTATGTGTGTCTATGTTGCAGTCAAATCCACACCCCATTTCAAAGCCTTTCAAAAAGGCAGAGAAAACTCCAGTTGACATGTGTAGCATGATAGCTGGGAGGTAGGTAACAGATGCCCACCAGTGTTGCCTATTTGAGTGACCATCACATTGTGCGACCACAGACAGAAATGTAGGCAAAACTCTTTTCACTGTCCTTGCAGTTGTATATTATGAAAGAATGGATGCTGTATGGAAAAACGGGCATTATCATCTACATTGGGGCACAAAATTCAGTAATGAGATAATAAAATAAGGAGGGGTTAAAAAACACTTGATAAATGATGTGGCATGTATGAGCGCGATCATAATGAAAGTGAACAGTGAACTCAGAAAATTCTGACATTCTCTGGGACTTGATGGATCTCTTGATGTAGTAGTACCTGCAGCCTCTTACTGTGCTTAAGGGACACCTGAGACAGTGCTGACTGTTTACTACTAGTAGTGCGACGCATAATAATGGTGCTTTAGTTTATAATAGCAGTTTGCGGCCTGGTAGCTCAATAGGATAAGCATCAGACTGGGTGGCAGAATCAAATCCCAGCCCCTTGCATATACCCCATACTAGGTGTGTCCTTGAGCAAGACATCTAGCGCCAGCTCCTTGTATTTCGATTTCAGATCCAAGCAAGGCAAAGTACTACTAGAAATATGTGGTTAGAGTGCATCTGCACTTTGCAAGTGCATTTGCAAAAGTGTGCCCCCCCAAAAAAATGTCACCAGCCAGCAATCAGGCCTGTGTGTGGACAAGTGAAATGTACCCTACCACACACAAATTCAGATCATTATTGAACTTATGAATATTTGGATACATCTGCCCACTGTGAGTAAAGTAACACAGCCAAAGTTAATTATCGTGATTACTGATTGCAGTTACAGGAATGTACTTGTGTAATAACTGTATATTATCAGAATCAGAAATACTTTATCCCTGAGGAAATTATGAGGTCCTGACAGTGGAAAGAGTAAAAGTAAGAGAGACCTGAAGTTACAAAATACAATTTGCATTTTGGTGCTCTGTCTTCCACTGAACGTGCTCCTATAACTGGCCAAAACATCATGGAGTGAGTGGAAAGTATTGTCCAGCATTGTCTTTAATTTTGACAACACACGCCTCTCTGACACCACTTTCAGTGAGTCCAGTTCCATCCCCACAACATCACTGGCTTTGCGAATCAGGATACTAAGTCTGCTGGCATCAACAACCTTCAGCCTGCTGCCCCAGCATGCAACAGCATAAAGGGTGGCACTGGCCACAACAGACTGATAGACAATCCTGAGCATTGTTCTACAGATATTGAATGACCTGAGCCACCTCAAGAAATAGAGACGACTCTGGCCCTTCCTGTACAAGGCATTTGTGTTTTTAAGCCAGTCCAGTTTATTTTCAATGTGTACACCTAGGTATTTGTAGTCCTCCAGAATGTCCACATCACCTCTCTGGATGGAGACAGTGGTCACATATGTCCCAGACCTCGTGAAGTCCACAATCAGCTCTTTTGTTTTTGCCACGTTAAGTTGAAGATAGTGTCGTTTGCACCATGTGACAAAGGTGTCCATTGTGGTCTGGTATTCCGTCTGATCATCCCCAATGATGCATCCAACTATTGCAGATTATGGCATCGTCATCTCCAATGCAGAGCTGCTACGCAAACTGGAGGGTGTCCAGATGTGGTCTGACCATGGGTTGGAGCTGATCAAGAATGAGTCTTTCCAGAGTCTTAATGGAGAAGTAAGTGCTATGGGCCTTTAATCCTGGGGGCCATTGGGGCGTGGCTTCTTGGCTACAGGACAAGGCATGATGTCTTCCACAGTACTGCGACTCTCTGCAGACTCAGGCTCTTTGTAAAGATATATTTGAAGTCTCCACAAAGCTGGTGTGCACAAGCTTTGAGGACACAGGGACTCGACCCATTATGTTTTTATATATAATATTTAATAATATTAGAATATATTGGGTTTTATTTTATATTTAGACACTTATTTAGAAAATTTCCTCCAATAATGTAGCATTTTTGTGACACCATATACTGATGCAAATAGCATCAGGACAACAGGTACGGGTGCAGTCTTAATGGAAAGCATTAAATCAATTGAGAGTCAAGTTTCTTTTGAGTTCAGTCAAGCGTTGGACATGTTTCATGGTTGCCATGATTAAAGTGCAGATGGCCTTGCAGGGTCACGGTCCAGTGTCTTGTACTGAGAGAAATAAGTACTTAATAGATTACAAGCAGTTCAATATGCTCCCAAACAATCCCAAATAGAGGTTTTAGAGCAGATGGCTGACTTGGAGTGTTGAGTCGGTGGATATTCTTCTGTGTCCTTTCTACAGTCCTGCTTTTCATTTGCATATTCGACATTCATTCTCACATATGGTTGTGAGGGAGGGCTCCCTGCAGTGTGAGTTTCCCCGGCTGGATTGTTATTTTAGTGAACTACAGAATGTGAGACTCTGGAATAAAATCTAGATATAACTGTCGTCTGCAGTGTCTTGCTGTAAAATACTTTTTTTCTAATGTCAGTCTTACTAATATCACATTAAATTACAGAATATTGTAACATTGTGTGAACTTAGTGCATGTTTACGTTAAAGGTCTGACTGAACATATCTAAAAGCTCATGGCAACTTCACCACTGCCCTGGAAAGGCACAACAGGCATCATAGCTCAACAGAGGTGGAGGCCCCAGGCACAACCTTTCTTCAGTTTATCATGAGGCCCTTTTTCCACCTACCAAAGACCAGGCTGGCTACACTTAATGACCCACTTAAGAGGTGTTGTTAGAGGTTTGACTGTAACATCTACCAACAGCCTCCCCTTCCTTTGTTTCACTCAACAAGACTATTCAGGGTGCCGTGAAACCAACCTGGAGGAAGCATCTGTGGTCTCTACCAACTTTCCTCATGCTGAATAACTACTGAATAGTAAAATGTTTTAACCTAACAAGAAATAAGTCCAGTTGCTATTACCCTACTTCCAGATAGCTTTCAAGGATGTTTATTAGCAGCACCTGCATCCACTGAATCCCCTTTAGGTGTGTGCTTATGTGTATCTAATTACATTACAATGTAATGTAATTAGATACACATAAGCTTGATTCAAATATTTAAATATATTATATATATACCAACTATCTACTCTGACTGAATTCTACCAATGTTATATTGGTTCCTCATGCAAGTCTTTGTGTCTGTATTCCCAAAGGTAATTTTACCCCTTAAACAAGAACTTTGAGTTAATTCCAGACTGTTTAAGAAAATAAGAACTTTAAATGTAGCATTGGTCAAAAATATCTGATTTCAGGTTTTGTCTGGAGATTGATTTATAAGTCACTTCAGTCAGAGAAAAAATACATTATTTATTTTTCAGACAAGACAAAGCCTGAAGCAGACTATAGTTATCAGACTACTACCCTAAATGAGCAGAATGGATTTTAGTGTTGGCAGTTTGTCTTGAGGGAGTGTGAAATGGCTTTCACTCAATCAGAATCACAGTGTAGTTTTAGTTCAACTTTATCTTAAGATGATAAATGGTTTTCATAAAGTTCATGATGAAAAATTAAAGAGCTGGCATTATAGTTTTATGTGGTTTAATAATGAATATCAAGGGTATTTTAGTCATATATGTAATATAAATGAAATCCATGGATCCTGAACTACAGGCTTTCGGAACCTATTAACATACATAAAGTTTGAATTATTTATGAACACCTTTGCCGATTAACTGGAGGTGTGGCTTCCATCTCCACCCCCAGCCAGTGGAAACATGACCTGATGAATAATGGAAATAATCTTGCACAAAACTTTCACGTCATTAATAGTAGTATTGGCAACTGTGGAGGTGTTGAAGAGGCATGGTGGTTGTGTAGCCCAATTGGCACAAATGTTCAAAAACCAATAGGCTTTTGGTTGCAGACATACACCACCAGTCAAAAATATGGACAGATATAGGAATTTCTTTTTCCATCAAAAAAACATTTGAATGTCATCCTGCAGTATACTGCAGTTAAGACTGATTATATTAAGAGTCACGATGTTTCGAAGACTTTGGCCTTTATTTATTTCATCTGTTTGCTGTGATACTGTGGTCAGTTGAAGGTTTAATTAAAATGTGAAATAGTAACTAGTTTTTCTAATATATCAAAAAATTAAATAATTATGAAATGTATGCATTTACAAAAACACCAGAATGAAAATTGATTATGAACACACAAACCATTCACATCTGCAAAATTAGGCTGAAATGAAAGGCTCCAAGTGATAATAAACGAAGAGCCATTTACGCCATGGCAACTTAATGTCTTCTTAATGAGCTGAGCCAAAAGAAGCTTTGCAAGGTGCAAAGTGTATTTCACACAAGTATGGAAACACAGACACTATGAGCTAAACAAGCTAAAAATCATAACATAATGCAAGCGCATGCTGAAGTCTGAGTGTTGCAGCTCGAGGCACAATAACAGTGAGAGAAAGCTAACCACATCTATTTAGGGCAACTTCCACTCAAAATAATGACTAATACGATACAGTCCTTGTCACGAGGCAGGAGGGAGACCCAGATGCAGACAAGAGGCCCTTTTTGCACAATCCGTAGTTGTTAGCAATAGTGGGACAATTTGAATTGAGATATTTTGCTGAGCAGAGTGATTGCATGGAAAGAACACGAGAAAGTGGGAGACTGGGGGGTAGCTGTCCAGAGAACTGGTTGCTAATGGCAGCCACCGTCCCTCTGAAAAAAGTGGCAAAGTCTTCAGGTGAGAGAGGTGAAGAGGGGGAAGGTGGGGGAGAAAAACAGAAATAGTTAGCGAGTGTCTGTGCAGTTACTTACCTTGTCCTGGAAGTATGTCATTTTAGCTGTGCTTGATGACTTATTTATGTCAATTTATACTAAGGTCAATGAATTTCTTCCATAATATGCCAATCTGTTTTCCATCCCTCCATTCTTCCTTTGTCTTTGTTTATATCTGTATTTCTCTGGTCCTCTTCCTCAGACATTATGTATGTTAAGTGCCACTCCCCTGTTCAGTCCTTCTTGCTCTCCTTCCAATCTCTCCAGCTCGTCTTTGATCTCTTTATTGACCTGCTGGCGTGCTGTAACTTTTCTGGCTTCTTGTCACAGCCAGTTTTACTGCAGTTTATGGATGCTCAAATAAAATGCATCATCAACTTGAAGAGCAATAGTAAACTAACCAATACTCTCTGATAAAAGCACAGCACTTAGATCCAAAAGCTTTCCCAAAGAGCAAAGCGAATCAAGCCTCCTCTACGTCTGATAAAGAAGAAGCCATGCACAAGAATTGTTAGCTATCTGTATTCAATTTTTTTTCATGAATTTCAGAGCTAACCTACTTACAATATGTTCAGCAACGTTTTTATGTTCGTGTCCATGTGTTTTAACTTGCATGAAAGGCAACATAAATGGTAGAATTCCGTCATTATCTCTAAAAAAAAACACATGAGGGTGAAAACCGGGTGGGGGTGAAAATCACTCTGAGGCATGGCCTCTTGGTTAGCATGTGACTGTGCAGGCGACGTGACATGGAAAAGTTTTGACCCGGCACATTATTGCATAGGAACAAATGTGCTTTAGTGTGGTCCCAGTTGTCAGAGCTAACCAGCTTCAGGCAGTGACTCCGTGACCATCAGGCTCCCTGTGTCTCCGTTGGAAACTGAAAGCCACTGCAAACACTTTGAGGGAGGGCTACTAATGTGCTTAGTGTGTAACTGTTTTGTAACTTTCATTATGTATAACCATCTGGATAAAACCAGTCTTTTATGAATAGATTTATTTGTTGTTCCTCTATCCTTACATTCTCCTGAGATCACAGACTGAAATAGTTGTATTACCAAAATTTGAACAATTTGTTATTCTTAAGGAGCTGTACAGTTAAATAATTTTACCCTATTCATTTGAACAGGAAGCCAAAATGAAGTCATAGATGCATATTATGCCACTTGGCAACACTGGGCTCTGATTTATGATATAGGAAATACACTGAAGAGTTGATGGCAAAACAGTTTGGAGTTATTTCAACATCAGTCATTTCCAATTAGCAAGAAATTGTCTCATAATTGTGAAAAAAAGATGTCATTATTACAAGAAAATCTGCTCGTAAAGGTCATCCTGACTACACACCGTCCTGGCATCCAGACAGGCGTGGTGTGACTATCAATTACTGTCAGTATCACAGAGCAAGACCGCAGAGCTGATCCAGCCAGGTTTCAAATGTGCTTCAGGCCAGGTCTTGAGTCAGCTCCATGGCTCAAATGGATTCATATTACAAACTCAGTTTTTGACAAATGTTCAACTTTAGGGCAATTATAGTTCTTCATTACTTTGTGTCTGGAAACTGTTTTCTTTTAGAATGAAATTATTCTCTCTATTTCTTTCAGTATTTTTGTAATTTGTAAATCATTCTCCACAGTCAACCAAACCCAAGAATGAATTGTATCTACTTTTTATCTTTTCTTGAACAAGAAAGCTATTAAGGTGCTGAGAACAGTTCAGTTTCTGGATTGGCCGGAGAAAAACAGAATGGTGCTTGCGAAAGTTTACAGTAAATTCACCACGGTGGTCTTGATATACTTAAAGCATCTAAAAGTGATTAGAATGTTTTTAGATCTTTAACTTAAAGTTAAGTAAAATGGAGGCATTTATAGTGTTTTAATGCATCGCTATATCCCAAACTTATAAGAAAGTCCTGGCAATGAAGAGCCAAGACGTGGTCAATAAGCTCATTCACTACCCAGGCTTTTAGGCTTTTACAAAACATTGCCTGGAATGATGTTTTTCTTTTACAGCCAGTAATTAAATTTTCATTTTGTTGGTACAGTGATGATGGCCATTCATTCAGTATCACATGAATAGTTGTTTTCTAAACATTCCGATGACAAACTAATCAAGAACTCTGACATCTGGCATTTACCATGTAATGTATGTGCTTCACTAAGAATCAGTTACTTTATTTTGACTGAAAAACTATGTTTTCTCATTCTAAACACATTATCTAAGATAACAGAAATCTCTGTTTGCTGCAAACAACTTCCTGAAGATAACTAATCAAATGTCATGTGTTAGCTTTGAACGTATAATTTAATGCTAATTAAAATTAATTACTTCTATAACACATCTGATGCCAATATTGTCACCAATAGAACCAAAAACCATATATGTGGCTCAACCCTACAGGATCATTGTCAATCCTTATTTGTTAACGGGAAGCAACTAGCATTAAACATAAATCCCACCTATTCCCTATGAACTCCTGCCCACCCACATTTGTCACTGTCTGCCTTGATCTGATCAGATTTACTCCAGCAGAGTAATGTTTATTACTGACTAGATGACAAAAGGTTACCTAACACTAAAGTGTAACTCATAATAACCTGCTTGAAGTAACAAGTAAGGGGCGGCTGTGGCTCAGAAGGTAGAGCAGTCCCCTGCAAATCTGAAGATTGATTCCCCGCCTCCTTCAGTCACATGTGGAAGTGTCCTTGGGCACTAAACCCTAAGTTGCCCCCGGTTTGTCAGGTCAGCTCTGCCATTGGTTTATGAGTGTGTGTGAGCTTGTGTGTGTGAACGGGTGAATGAGAAGCAGTGTAAAGTGCTTTGAGTACCAGTCTAAGTAGAAAAGCGCTATATAAGTGCGGACCATTCACCATTTACCCAAAAGTAGTGATGGGTCATACTGTGTGGATGTGCCCCCCCGCCCCTTCTTACACACACACATTATTCCTTGACTCATGTGCACCCTGCCTTTAAACCTCACTCTGCTGTTACGAACCTAAATTAACCTTACCCCAGCAATCATCTGATTATTAAGACTTTCTGATTTTTTTTTTGTTGAAGTTTTGCAGGAACTTTTGGGCCCACAAGGCTCAGTGCACATAGATTTCCTCCGAGTCTCTTCTTTCAGCACAATTTTCTTAACAACTCAGCATCACTTCATTCTGTGAGGGAGACAGAAGCTGAAATATAGATGAAGGACAGTTTTAACACCAGGAGAGTCAGTGTGCATGTCCGTGTGCCCAACTGTATATGTGTCCTATCTAAGAAGGCTGTGTGATTAACTGGTGTGTTTAATCAACAGTATAGGAAAATATGCCAGAGTTTAGCTTTCCTTATTCCGTAAAAGCACTAGCCAATAGAAATGCCAAGAAATAGGTTAATAAAAAAGAAACAAAGTTAGTTAGTTGTGCTCATTTTTTTATACAAAATGTAAAACATAGAAATAATTTTCCTGTTAATTGTCTGTAACAAATAAAACATTAAATTAATACATTATATAAATTACATGAAATAAAACATACTATGTTATTATGTTTTGGTAGTTTATTAATAACAATATAGAAAATGTTAACATTTAAATGAAGATGTAACAGTTAACTTAAATACCACAACTTGCACTATTTAACTGTATTGCTGTGAGCAGTTGTAATAAAGTTATCAGAAAATTGCATTGTCAGGGTTTAGAGTTTAACTGCATACAGGGTGATTCAGTACTGAAAATGGATCATAAAGAATTTGAAAAGACAGAAGCTTGGTAATGCAGAAAGTGAGGTTAAACAGACAAGAAAAAAAGAGAGAGTTACCACACAAACACATAAACACATACGTAGATGACAGATGGAGAGAAAGTGAAAGAACAAAAAGAACCGATGGGGCTGTTCATGTATTATGGAATGAAAAGAAATAAAGCCAAGTGAGCAGAAGAGATGTCAAGCTTTATCAGGGCACCCCAGCCTCTGCCTGTTGTTGCAGTACTGTAACAGGCAGGGAAGCCCATTTGCATTAAATGAGAGGCCACAGCCAAAACCTGCTGACTGGACATGCATCCAGATGAGGAGAAACAGAAACCTGCCTGTCTCTGTCTGCCTGTCTCGTTCTCTCTCCCCATTTATACCCTTTTGATTTATACTGCAGTTCATTTGTTGCATCTATTGTGTCTTTTTACCTTTACTCACCTAAATCAAATGTATTAGTTGTCTTTAAGAAAAAACGTATAGAATCACTTTTGACCAAACATCTCCCGCTGTTTTATCTCTACGAGAGAGAGAGGAGAGGAATGGAAGGAAGTGAGTAGCATGAGACAGCATGAAAACTGTAAACTGTTAAGACAAACCAACGTCAGACACATACCAGTGTTTGATATGACATAAGCTAAACATAATTTAGTATTTAGTACTTAGCATGATTCAGTTAAATACAAGAATGCAATGATTTACTACTTTGAAAAAAATATATAAAATGGAAAGTTATGCACACTCAACAAGAGAAAAAAAGGGATAATAATGTCAGTAACTAGTGTGTCTTACCATACCCTACCAATTTATTTATTCAGCACAGCAGCATGGCTGGCCAAAGTGCTGCACACTCTAAGAACAATATAAAAGACACAAACAAAATATCACAATAAATAAAATAATAGAATGAAAAGCCAAAGAATAAAAGTGTGTTTTTAAACGTGATTGAAAAACGAGGGAAGGGGCCGGTCTGAAATTCGGAGGAAGCCAAACAGCAAATGCTCTGTCACCTTTGATTTATATTTAGTTTTGGGGACGAGTAAAAGCATTTGGTCAGCAGATCTGATTTTCTGAAAAAAAAAAAATTAAAAAAAATAACATTTTTACATAGACATGCATCCAAGGAATGTAAATGTGTCTAATGATTAAATTTAGGACATTTTTCGGGCAAAGCATTCATGAAAACATTCAGGGGGCTTTATTTTGTCAATTATGTTAGATTTTGCTAATTACCTTGCTTAACATAGGATTCTGTTCATTTGCTGATGAGTTTGCTTGAAGTCTTTTCTTAGTCTTTCTCTAAAACACATAGTTTAACAGCACAGCTGTTGGAGGACTCCACCATTACAAGTAAGTAACACTATTGTTACTTCAGTTCTAGTCTTTTATAGATTTTTATGAAGTATAGAAGAACTACGTAACAGTATATAGTGTTTTATGCTGCTAATATGTTTGGGTGATGGTATAATTTTACCTAAATTAATAATTGTGTACATGATGATGATTCATAGGAGAATTGGTTGCACTGACTAAATGTTGGGACTATTTCTGTAAACCGTGTTTGCTACTTATATTTTCTTGGCTATGTTGACAATAACTTTAATATGTGTAATGGTAATAATCCAAAAGCCACATAACAAGAGTAAGAAATGACAGTTGATTGCAAATTAGAAAGGGTGCTAGGCTGATGAGATCCAACGCCTGGGTACTTAACAATCTAAACTAAAACCACTTGATACCACATCAAGGACCCACCAAGGTTCATTTGGCTCAGAACTGAGAGCAGAAAACAGTTCCAGAGTGAAAAAGAGCTGGGAGCTTATCAAAATTTTTTCATTACTGTCTGAACTCTCTGAGGGGGGTCTTTTATGTTATGGATCAACAGGCTTTCAAAGCAAATGAACAGAAGAGGGAGTATAACTGACAGAGAGGAGAGAGAACTATACAGGAAGGGAATAAGGAAAATGTACATGTTAAAATATTCTGAAGTTTTCTGCGTACTGTATAGTGCACTCAGTAGGATATAATTGTATCATACTGAGAGTCAGAGAGGCGAGCAATGTCAAGCAAAGGACAGAGGAAGAGAGAAGATGATTCTTACCATTAGAACAGCTGGGACACACTCGACTAACACAGATTCACGCACATCTTCAGAGCTATGTGCTGCAGCAGTTATGACCCTGTTATATACTGTATCATTCACAGTTAATATTTATTCCTCTAAACATCAGTTTAGGAAAATACCAGAATACAAATTCATTTACAGTAAATTGTTCATCTACGGTACTCTAATATGAATAATAAGAATTTAGGGCATATTGTTGTGGTTCAGTGTCCTGTCCAGGGCGCTTTGTAGATTACTGCCGAATGATTGTGGTGTGCTGAGACAACCTTATTTTTAATCTTTAATAATCAGTGGTTGTCTCTGACAAATCTACATCCAAAATTAAATTTAACTTCAACTGTCATTTTGACAGTTCACAAGTTGTGACCAAGAGCTCTGAAAACATTCATATATTTACTGCAAGCTATGTTTTGCTTCTGATTTTAACTTTTTTTATTAAAGCAAAAAAGACGAAAGGTGTGCACATAGGTGCACAAGTGCAATCAAAGAGGAAGAAAGAATATTCTCAGCATGCTATAATCAAAAAGCTTACACACTTTAAACTCCATCCATCATTTCCCACCAACATTGTCTTTATCAGGTATATATTTGCCTGTGTTCTCAAATTAAATAAATGATAATGATGAAGACAGATGAAACCAGTTTTTTTATGTAAAGTCGATTCCCTATCTTTATCTTAAAAACTGAAATGAACTATTAAGAAGAAACTATCCATCCATCCATCCATCCATTGTCTTCCGCTTATCCCAAATCGGGTTGCGGTGGGTGCTGGAGCCTATCCCAGCTTAAGAAGAAACTATAATATCTTAAATAATCTAAATGTTGATTTATTTTTCATTAATAAAATTAAGACTGTAACAAGAAGGTTTAAGTGATGCCACACATGTAAATGCTTCTACAGTCTGAAACGCTGTATTGAAGTAAATACTAGTGGCACAAATACAAATACCTTTAAACACCACACGCAACTATGGCTGGTGGTTAATTGCTGCCTCATTAAGTCCCTGTAAGTTTGTGATGACTCTATGATTGAAATAGACACAGCAGAGTAATCAAATATGGACAGTGTAATAGCAAAAAACGGCACACATGACCAAATCAGAGCAGAAAACTGTGTGAGGATGAAGGAAAGGAGATTTATTATGAATGGAGGATACAGCACAAGATAGTAATAAGTAGTAAAAGTGAAATTGCAGCAACATTTTTAGAGATGTGCAGCGGCAGACAGCCAGTGTGACTTACAGGAACAGGCGGACAGGGATTCAAGGAAAGTTAGCAGCAGAAGCGTAGCGGATCATTCCAGGCCAGCTTGTGGTGTAATACCACAGCGAGGGGGCCCCCCGCTGAGCCAGTAATCCCCTGCCTCTACAAAACAAAAAATAGAGAAAACTTTGAGGAATGACCCAGGTGTATCCTCAAAATAAAAAGACCCCAAACATTATTGGATTATTTAGGTGATTTCACAGGGAAATAGGCTAATACAGAGAGTTTTGCTACACTTTAACCTGCTTTCTGGAATTTAGTTTAAATATTTTAAACTAAACGGCCTTGAATGTTGAGTTGCATGCATCTGACATGCAGCAGGACACATGTGTTTACTGTAGACTGTATCTGTAATTTATTGAAATAGAAGCAGCTGTCTTCGTATAGTAATATCTATAATACGTGCATCCGAACAAGTTAGCTTCCAATTCATATTCAACACAATACCTCAAGAACAATACAGTTTTCATATTGTCACCACAGATTCCCCTAATAGAGTTGATGACCTGATTAGATGCTGGAGCACCTTGTTGCAGGGATTTGCATATTCATTAGAGGGAAAACAATTTGGTTGGAACTACTGTGACCACTAATTGCTTAAAGATACAGACAATGTGAGGACAGGTTGACATATAGTATTTTCTAATTAATTAATTACCCTTATTTGCATAACTGGTTCCATTCAGTGTAGTATATCACTATTATGATGTGACATTTGCAGCTCAAGTGCCTCTTGTCTGTTTCTATGCATGCGGTGGACGTACAGCGCCATTTGCAAAGTGTCTGCCTCTCTTCACCTGGAGAGTTAGGGTTAGCTGAAGGTTTGGTTTGGTTACGGCGTACACATGCACTGTTTGATATTTGGTTGCACTGTCTCTGGAGTCTAGAGAGGTTTGAAGCTCGAATCAGTCAAACATCTGGATGCTTTACATTTAATTTAAACAGTACCACACGAGGGGGAGAGCTGTTGTTCTGAGTAGCAGCGCAGCTGTGAGCACAGCTGAATCTGCATGTGACTGTCAGTGTAATATTGCTTTTACACCTTAGTTCTGCTCATAAAATGTTTTTGTGGACAAGTTTTAGAATAAGTTTCGCACTTGTTGCTTTATTTAATCAGATATTTGGTTCATTGCAATTATTTTTTCAAATGGGCTAACATTTTTCATATTAAATGTTTTATTGTCCACCATCTTCCTATTTTTTTAATTTGTTTTATTTATTATTACAATCAATCAAGTTCCCGACCTGTTGCTAATAAACCTAATTAGTTGCCGAATGTTAATTTTACTGTCTTTGAGGTGTGGAAAGTGAGTAGTGGTTATCTGTTTGCTGGTGAGAAGTGATGACAGATTTTTGACTGCGTGCAGGCAAAAGTAATAGTTTCGGTAGGGGTTAAAATTCACATCACACTGATCCACGTAGGTTCCCGCTGCCACACAGAGTGTGGACAATTTTTAGTTGAAGTTGTCAAACGTGTAGGTGCCTGTCTCACAGATCCACCTGTGGCTTAAGGGACAAATATTTAAACAGATTGTGGGTCCAGTGAATTTTATCAACCAGATGCATGGATAGATTTTATATATCATTTCATCTGATGAGACTAACATTAACTTTAATAACATTAGAAATTACTTTCCGCCTCTAATCGATTATTACTACACTTTCTTCGATGACCTGTGGCGACGGCTTTGGTACAAAATGTAGTAACCTGTAATTTGGCCAGTAACCTGTAATTTGGGCAATTTAAGAACAGTCAGGGTAAATAATTAGATAAGACATTGAGTTAACATAATAATGTCTGGATAGCACTTTCAATTCCTTCTGCGTTTGAGAAGTGCTACATTACATAATGCCTTGCTTCGCTTTGGAAATCATGGCATAGGTTAAAAAAGGAAAGTCATGAGTTTGATTGGAAGTTTTGAGCTTAAGTGTTTTTTCTTAAAAAACCCTAAAAGCTCGTTAAGAGGCACATTTTGGTTACCGAAAGGCTGGAATTAAAATCCATGACCCTCTGTGCAATTGAGTCTACCCAAAACAGATTTTTTTCCACTGGGTTCAAGCTGTTTCATTAATTAACAAATTCCCCAAGTAAACTTTGAAAAAAAAAGAGATTAATTAACAGCATGTAGTGTCAGTGTTATAATATGCACTATAACATAGTTAGTCAAGTTTAAAGTTACTTTTATCTCTATTTCTTTTGTTTTGTCTATTGTTTCTTACTTTTAGTTGCAGACATAGAACCTTATATCAAAAATATAATTAGGTGCTTGCCATAAAAAAAGAATGGGAGTCAATGCATGGCGAAGCCATGCACTGACTCCCATTCATTTTAATGGAGGCACCTACTATTCTCCACCTCTAAACTGGTCTCTTTATTTATTTATTAGGTGC
>JAUMHF010000014.1:12487021-12538105 GCA_032359275.1 Microctenopoma steveboyesi | reverse complement strand
CCTGCTCTCTGATTGGCTGACACTTCCCTTTGAAGTGGTCGAAGCTGCTCATGTTTACTGTGTGTGTTTGTAAATACCCGGTAAATCCTGCTCTCTTATCGGGGAGATGGGTCTAAGGTTCAGCGGCGAAGGCAGCAGGCACCTTCAAAGTTTCCCCAGGAACTTTCTAGTTTTTTCTAGTATTTATTTTCACAGTTCAGTCAACTGAATCCGTTTTGCTTTTATATAATGACTGCAACGGCACAGCTTTACATAATTATAATAATGTTGTATTATATGATCCCTCATGATCTCACACAATTAAATTTCTTCAGGATAATGTAGGATTCCTAAAATTACATAATTGATTAATTTTGTATTTTTCAGTTAAGGTGTTCAGTTGGCATACATTTTCCTCAGAAAATGCACTCTTCATCATAAAGGTCTCAACCTTATATTGGCAGTGTTTACTCTAAACCCAAACAGGAGTCCAGGAGACCAAACAAAACGCAATTCATCACCTACATTTGATCATATCTTGCAATTTATTTTTTGTTTTGTTTTGTTTTGTTTTATTTTTTGTAGAAAGTTCTCCTTGAAAAATGTCTTTTAAGGACACTTTAGTGCTCTGCTCCGTAGATTTGAGTCACATGTTGAAAACGAGCAGTCAGTAGCTGTATGTGAACGTGGATTGAAAACGGAAAATGATCCAGAAAAATTGGTTGCTTGAGGTGCTTTGTGAAGGAGGCTGCTGTTGGAAAGACCTTGAATCAAAGTGTTGTTGATGGCACTTCTCTGGCCTATAAACACGTTGTGTGAATATTGTAGTATCATTTTTGTGTGTGTATTTAGTCACTGCTGTAAACAAACTCGGTGACCTGTTTTGTCAGACAAATTCTTAACTTAACTCTGTGGAGAACAATGAAAGATGACTCATCTGGCAGTGTTCACAGCTCAGTACCTACTGTATGTTGTTTGCAAAACTTCATTTCCTTTAGTGCATATCTAATTGTAATAGGGAGTTTATGCAAATCAGCCCGACCAAAGCATGCTTGTATGTCACCTGCTGACTGACACTTGAGCATGCAGCACAGTCATCTGGAAATGTCACTTGTCTTTCCACTCATGGAATCAGATTTTGCACAGTTAAGTCGTACAGATAATTATTTCATTATGTTTTCCTCTCAGATTCAAGAGATCATCGTCTCCGCAGCAGTTCCTAATTTGAAGTTTCTAAATTTGCCCCAGCACCATGCCAAACGCTCAGCTGCAGTTTGGCAGTTATGCTTGGACATTAGCCATTATCATAAACTTGACATGTTAACAAGGTCCGTTTCAGTATATTTCTGTATACACACCCAGACACACACATGTGTATACACAGGCCGACAGCCCTGTAAAAATAAATATGAACTTGGTTTGTTTTGGTGTCATTTGAGGTCTGAAAACTCTGGACCTTTTCTGGTAGTTTATCATTTTCTGCAAATAAATACTCTAAATGACAATATCCGTATCTGGAATTCGGGACGTCAATAGTTTAAAGCATAAAACAAAATGTTAATTTGATGAAGCTGCTCCGCTGATTGACCAGCAGGCTCTGGAGAGAAAGTGAACTACTCTCCAAGACGCTTGTATACATATAGGAATGTATATATACAGCACATATTGTATATACATATTATCTTATATTCTACATATTCTACACACTTTAGTTGTTTGCTGCATTGTCCACAGTATATTACAACGTGCTTTTGAATAAAAAAATATATAATGGCCTGTGGGACATGTGTTTATGGGAATAATGTTTCCAGGACAGCAGAGGTCAGGCACTGATGTTGGAGAGAAGGCCTTTCACAGTTTCTGTTCCTATTCATCCATAAGCTGATCTGTCAGGTTAGAGTCAGGTCTGTGCAGGTCATTCATGTCCTATGGACCTTGCTTTGTGCAGTGGATTCATTGATTTGAAGGGGCTCTCTTTTGGCAATATATCGTATCATCCAAAAGCATTTTCTTCTTGTTTACTTAATCATTTCTGGCAAAGCACACAGCACAAAAAAAATGTATTTTCTGTTTTCTGCTGCATCTGGCTAATGGGCTGAATTAAAAGATTGGAGTCATTCACACTGGCGTCTGATGAGTGTGAAATCACCATAGTACACCAGTGGGTGTGAGGAAAGGTAAGACTCCAGCCAGTCACATCTTTTGATTAGGAAATAAGTCTAATAACGTGTGTCTGTACCAGTCAGTGCAGCCATCTGTGTGTAGAATGACCTGCTCACTCAGATTTGCATCTATTTTTAGTGAAAATGACTTTATGTAATGATGAGAAATTGAGGTAGAAATTTGACGACGCTTCCCTAGGTCCAAAGGCAGAGGGTATGTTGCTCTCTGTTGCATATCTTACAGAGAAACACCCAGATTGTGAGTCCTATAGGTTCATCAGTGCTTTGCTGCACTTTTTCATTAGCTCTTCTTGATGTTAATTCAGTTCTAGCCGGTTTTATTTCTATAGCAGCAAATCACAACAGGAACTCCTCTTGAGGCACTTTACATTGGAAGGTTTAAGGCCGTACAGAATATAAGTAGATACAAAAAATGTGGAAAACCCAACAGTCCCACTTGAGTAAGCATTAGGTGACACTGGAGAGGAAAAACTCCCTTTAATAGATGAAAAGCGGTCATCTGCTTCGGGGGGAGTGTACAGAGAAGGCCGTATGGTTCTGGAGTCTGATCAAAAATACTTTGTATGTTAGGAGAAGGATTTTAAACCCTACTCTAGATTTCAGAGGGAGCCAATAGAGAGAAGCTAATGTAGGTGAAATATGATCTGTCTTGCTAATTCCAGTCAGTTTCTTATAAACTGATATTAAGATTATGGCATTATTTAAATGAATCACGAAAGCTAGTGGTGTGATTTTCGTCAGTTTCATTGCACCCAACAATTAAATATTTCACGGTATGGGTCCACAGTCCCAGACAGCTGTGTTGGTTTTAGCTGATAGGATGATGCTTATTGTCAATGTCAATCTGTCTGGATAAACATTTTGTCATTATCAACAGAAAACAGTTAGATATTGTGTGCTGGTCACGTTCAACCGCAGAAAGCCCACTTGTACATAAAGTACATCAACACAGATATTACTGGTAAAGCGTATGGGGATATCAGTGACACAGACACACGACTGCTCCATAACATCTGTCAAATCAAACCCTTTTCTCACAAGTAAACAAATTAGCAAAACCATCTGGGAATTAAATCACATTTGTTCTTTTTTTCAATTGAATGAAAACAGCCTGTGTGTATCTTTCTCTTTATTTTGCTTCATATATCAAATTAAATTTTTACATTTATTTTTTTCATATATGTTTTATATTCATATTTTTCGATTACCTTTCGTAAAATTATTAGGGAAATGCATCGCCAACTGGACAAATCAGACAGGGGTCATATGTGGTGTTTCTGATTTACTGTAGCACTAATGCAAGTTTAATGCACTTAAAAAAAAGCTCAGTAAAAATCTGAGCTTAAAACCTTTATAACCGTTATAATTAACAGACTGCCAAAAGATGACAACTTCAACCTTAACAACCTCAGTACATTCTTCCTGAGGTATACTTCATGGCATTGGAGAAATACTAATTTAACAACTTACCTCAGATTGAAAAAGTTCTGTGGATGCAGAACGAAACGTCTCTACCCAAATAAAGAAGTCCTGTTGCTATGACTAAACCTTCTGACAACATCACCTGGATGAATAAGAATCTTCACAGATATTCATTTTAGACTTCTTTTATGTAAAGACTTTAATAATGAACATCTGGAACAGGTTGTTTTTAGGAATCATGATCCATCCATTCTCTGTATTCCTTCTAAAATACAGAACTGTGCAGTCAGGTTCAGCTTCACCCTCCCTGAAATCTCCTGTGTCATAGAACCCTTCTTTTGGCAGCAGTGCAAGGGGATTGACACCTGCACATGTCAAATTGGTGCACCTGCCCTATGCCCTGGGCCCAAACCATCAGCCTCTCATCTGCATTCTGACAGGCTCAATCCTCCTCCGTACTAACCTGCCAATGCTGTATGGTTTCTCATACTTTTGTCAAAATAACTCTCAAGGATACTTTTTTTGAACAGAGAAAAATCTTAACAATAATCTCACCGTGTGTCATCCTCTCCAAAATTTCCTCAACACATTACATCTCAAACCTTTCTCTACATCTCTTAACTGTGCAACTGTTCACTTCTCTCTTGCTAATGATAATTTAGGGTTCAGTGTCTTGTCCGGTGTCCCTTTCATAATGTGGCAAAAACCAGGAAGCGCCCCAAATCAGTATATCGTCTTTTATTTGCCTGGCACGCTAAATAAAACATAAACCATGAAGTCAATAGCTGAACAACATAAAAGATAAATAAACATTTCCTTTGAATAATATGCAGTACGTTCGGACATGTCAGGGAGAACACTGTGCTGTGTATCCCAGCTCTCCTGTACAACCATCTGTCATGACAAGCAATCCATCATCTTCCACAGGCTCCACAGGCAACACCACCTCTGGGATTCACCATGGCTGGTTCCCATCCTCATTCCCTCTCACCCAACACCTGCTTTACAAAATCATTTATATACATATTGTTTATCACTTTCCCTTGCTACCATGTACAACTTACACACACACACACATATATATATATATGTTTATATATATATATATATATATATATATATATATATAGATCTATAGATATATAGATATATAGATATCATATGTGTTTATATAGAGAAAATATAATTGCTTGTTTTTAGAGTTTTGATGTTATGCACCACCTACAAAGGCTTTCTGTTGTGCAGAAACATGTTGACGCTTTTTACAGTGATTTCACTGTCCTTGCAAAGCCATCATTACACTGTCTAACACATTGTGCAACACTTAGATTAGACAAGCTCCTACAAAGGCATGTCCAAATTCTTGTCTTGCAATGTAGCATCACACTACTATTTTGTTTGAGAGATTATTATGAAATTCCAAGGATTCATGTTAGCATTCTTTTCATATGAAGAGCTTTGCCAGTTGAGTACAAGAACAACATATTAGAAATTAGCGTGAAGTTAACGCCAGCGCAAGATAAGTTGCAATAGAAGGAATTTGTTCTTTGTCAGTATTAGCATTCTGTAGTCTCTGTGTCATCTGCTGGATAAATGAAAATGCATATGATTTGATGTAATAAGCATCTCATGGAGTGAGATGTATTGATTGAGTATTGCTGATGTTGGTAAAAGCAATTACCTAGTACAGTATGGATCACAACCTGGCATTTTAGATGAGACTGCAGATTTTGAATTAAGTAAAACTGAATTTTTAATTGTTGGTACACAGACACAGAACACGTCACGTCAAATACACATGCCATGGTGTAATTGCCTGCTATTATTTCCTTCGTTTTTGTGTTGATACTGATGCAACGAGAGGTAAAATGTAGGATCTTTCATTCTTTATTAGCATCAAACGTGTTGGTGAGCGTGCACACACACATACAAATAGAAACCGCAAACAAGACCTAGATGAGCTAGTGGTAAAATTCAATTCCATGATACTATTAACAGAAGAAGAGAGTTGAAGAGAAGCTAGATTTACACAGTGGCTTTAAATGAACCTATGAAACAGTCCTAATAATCTATTAATAATTCATAGCTCAGTGGGTAGAGCAGTCGTCTTCAAACCCAAGGGTGAGCAAGTTTGACTCCCAGTCCCACCAGGTTACATGTTGAGGTGTCCTTGGACAAGACACTGATTCCTCGTAGTAGCAAAGACATGGGTCTAGCAGCTGTTCAAACCACAATTTCCCAAAGGGGATCAATAAAGTATCATTATTATTATAATTATTTCTAATGCTGCAACAGCACTGTGCTGATTTGGGCACAGCATTTGTAAGGTGCTGCATCTTTCACTGACTCTGAGGTGTATAGCTGGCATATCATTATCATTCATCAAGCCACTACAGGCAACCATTTACACAAGTGCAAATTTTGTTTTGCTTTAAAATATTTATAATAATAGTAAGATTTAATAATTCCTGTGACATAATGTTCAGGTTTCAGTCATCACACTGTTGTTGTTTGCCATGAATTTTGTGTTATTTGCTCACAGGTTCTGAGACACACAGAGAAACTTATGAAAAATAGAGAAGATTTGGAGGAAGAGACAATACAAAACCAGGCAGAAGAGATGGCACAACTGGACTCAGCCCTCCCCAACTCCTGGTCTGTGTGGTACCATGGTGTCCTTTGGGTGACTGGCTGAAAACAAAGATATTGTTCTCCTCTTCTGAATCTGGGCTTTGTAATCTGGGGCAATGGTCCAAAGAGGGACTTTCAGAGACAGTCTGTCTGTGAGATAAAATAGAGCTTTGGAGTGTAGTGACTATTACAGTTTATTTGTGATTAGAAACAAGAAGAAATACTTCTTGAAAGGAAAAACACATACCTGGCCCCTTCTCCTCTGAGCATGTAGCTCATGTTCAGTCTGGAAACTAATATGAGTACAAGACTCACTCCAAACTCTTATTATTATTATTTCCTTACAAGTAATAGCATAAAACGCTATGAGTGGCTGAGACTTATAAAGCTGCTGACACTCAAGTTAACATTCATAATAGGCAGCGCATATGGTGTAGCACACTGCATGCATTCTAACACACTGACCCAACCCCACAGTCATTTAATATGTAACCTCTTTATCAGTTTGTTGTGCACTGTAGCATCTGTGAGGTTAAGCTTTGGTGTGTAATAAAAGCATGAAAATGTAAACACCGTCAGTGAGTTTCAGGGTTTGTTTTTTTTTCTTTGGCTCAGATACTTAACCTTGGCAGTGTAGTGCAGTATAATTTAAAGTCACATCATGTTGGACTGATTGATTGCAAGAGTATCACTTTTTTTTCATTTCTGCTTTTTCTGTTTTCTTCACCATTTCTTTCAAACACTGGCTGTGACTGAATGGATCAAAATCTAAATCTTGTTTGTGTACTCCGCATAAGTCTGATTTTTATTGCATATGCATGACCTCATCCCTCGGTGCATGTCTCATCATGGATTGTTGAACGTCTTGCTTTGTTTTGAAAATGTTGTTTTGCGTTTTAACACCAAATGTCTAACTTGGCTAAATCCTTCATTTTAGACTTGCTGCACCGTTGTGTGCATAGCGAGGCAAGATATTTGTATAATTCTTCTCTGCAATAGTTGATGCTGTGGCTGCAGACTGTGAGGGATTAAATATCAGGTGCTTGCTCGCATTGGCTCAACTTAATCAAGTCTTTCATGCAAACCTAAATGATACAAATAGTTATATATTGGTCACACTTTAGGGGACAATTGGTTTTCATTTATACCCCAGCTGCAAATTGAGACACTTGTGATCAATTTTCTCAAAATGCTAAAAAAATCACCCTTCATCTATGAATTTTATAAATAAAAAACATTTTAAACAATTATTATGCACCTTTAAACTCAGCTGCATGTTTCAGCTTTGCAAAAGACGGGATGCAGTGGTTCATGTAAATCAGTGTACCTGTATGCATGGCAGGATTTGTGTCTGTGTGATCTCTGTGGTGCATTTAGACCTGTGTGATCAGGTGTGTGTCTAATAGGTGCTCTAACCTTGAATTTTTATATCTTTTGCGCCTTCAGGTTTCATCTCTTCATAAGCCCTCCTGCTGGAGGGGGAATTGAACCATGGAGGAATTTGGTTGGCAGGTGTAAGGGTCAGTGAAGTCTGCTGCATCACTATACAGCAAGCAGACTAAGTGAGAGACAGGCAAGCGGGCAGGGAGGCACAGCGACAGACAGGCAGGCGGTTACACAACCGAGCAGAGACAGGAAGCAGACAGACAGGTGGGCAGATCAGCAGGAAAGCAGACAGGTGAAGGAAATGGACCGCAAATCAGGCAACCAGAGTTGACACATTGGGATATGGATGAATATTTAATCCGACAAGGGGTCAGATAGGTGCGCAGACCAAGACAAAAGAGAAGGCAAATTTATTCTTGTACGAACATGACAGGAAAACAGGCATGTGAAGTCAAAAGAGTCCATAAGTAGGAAGACAGGAGAAAAAGGTAGACACAGACTCTGACGCTTACATATCATTTAAATACGGTGCAAAATGCAGAGTAACAGCATAAATACCTTTTTCCTCGCAACAACTATGATGACTCTTCCAAAGATCCACTTTTAAATCTCACCTTGAATCTCCCTCCCATTTTTCTATTTTTTTCACTCATTTTATTATTTCATCCTCTTTAGTAAAGTATCTTTTTTGTTTCCATGTTACTGTTTTCTCCTTCCTCTTATCCTGGCCACATTTCCCTAAAGTACCCCCCCCTTCTCCCCATTTTTCATCCTTTCTCCTTCCACTTATCTACCATACCCCGGTGCTGTACATGTGCTTCTTTCTCTGTCCCCTGCTCCTGTCCCCTCTGTCACCACCTCCTCCTTTCCTTCTTCTCTTCTCTGTCTTTCTCACCTTACCTTCTTGTCCTATCATTTGAGGTCATGCTTTATTAGATCAATTGCTGTCATTGATCTTCCAGTTTCCCGGCAGGCTTGCTTTCTTCCAAGTCAGACTATTAGCCAATCATTAATCTAGATCAGAGCATTAACCAACCATTAATCTGGGTCACTATTTAAACTGAGGCTCCTGATTGGTTCAGTGATGACCTCTGACCCGTGGGGTTAACGAAGCAGCAAAAGGCACGTCAGTTAAGTCCTTCAATATGACTTCATAAAACTAAAGAGCATGTGTCTGCATTGGTGAAAAACACAGACATCCTCACAAACTGTAAAATAGATCAATACAATACATACAATGCAGTTTTAAATGCGTATGAATCAAATAACTTCAAAGATCAGGGGAGATGACCGTGGTTGCTCTCTCACACATGTAAAACAGAACCTAGCTTTTGGCATCTGATAGACATCATATTATTCTTTGATGAAGAATAAATCCACTGCACTGCATTCCACAACAGGGGCGCAATATTAATGAACACCTGTGCAGTCTTAGCAGATGTGCTGATTCAACTCTTTGGTAGTTTGTTAGGCCAGTGTGCACTATTGGATTGCATCATACTGTCAGGCTTTAGTGTGTGATATGAAAACATAATCCAATAATCTAGCACATTTATGCAAACAACACAAGCGCACCACAACCTACAGCTTGTAAAACTGTGTGAACCTGAGTCAGAATCTCTGTGACAGGTTGTTTTATTTATAGCACTATGACGTTTTTTGGTTCATTGAATGTCATGTTACCTTACTTCAGCCCAAATCGTTGTTTGTTAGGTTAATCCAGCCCGTTCATTCATAACCTCACCCCCTGACTCTGGTGAGAGAAGTGGGGTGGGGACAACGTGGGGGATAAATCCGAGTGGAACGTGCACGACAGATCGCGCTCTCGTGCCGGTACAAGAGTCAGTACAGAGGTTGACTCGAGCCACGCAGCGCGCGCGCGCGCGCTCTGGAAAGCTTCAACTCGGGTGTTTAACAAGGAGGAAAGAAATCATTGTTCCATCTCAATCACCGGATGGAAGTAATGCTGCTTTGGCTCCCGCAATCTGGATGATAATGGAATCATTTTCCTTCGAAGCCAACACTTGTGTCCAATGGTGGATTTCACTGTTTTGGAATTTGCCTGATGCGCATTAACCTTTCTTCCCGTCATTTCCTCCTCTGGGCTTGCCTACACTCTGCTTCATTTTTTTTTCTCCCACTGGAATATGTGCACATCTCACCGTTCAACTCTGCGACATGTTTTGTAATCAAACAGCTTGAATGATGAAAATCTTTTGAGATGAAAAACAGCACTTTTGGGGGTATTTTTTTGCTTGTGCGCGGCTCGTGCCTAATCTCGCGCCTCACCAGCCTGTTGTCTGTGTCCGCAGACAAACACACAACTTTGCCGCGAGCTAGAGCAGGGGCTGGAGCTGGAGCTGGAGCTGGAGCGGAGGCTGCAGCTGGTCTGAGCAGCGCACCAGTGCCACGCGTGCGGGGCCAGAAAGTGGATCAACAGAGTGGCCCCGGTGATCGGCCGGTCTGTGGGTGGACAGGGCATCCGGTGCGACTGTGCAGCGGGGATGAGGAAAACGGTGATGATGATGATGAATGGCCCGGCACCTCGATTGGGCACCGGGGTTTCGCCATCATTATGTTTCCTACTGTGCGCTCTTGTGGTGTCCCTGCCGCGCGCTCACTCGCACCCTCAGCCGTGCCAGGTGTTGAAACGGATCGGCCACACGGTTCGGGTCGGGGCTCTGCACGTTCAGCCCCGCTTGCTCTCCTCCCCTGCTGGCAGCGGTTCTGAAGACCGGGACACTGCTGGAGCTTTGACAGAAAGCGGAGAGCGGCAGGTTAAAACAAGTGGCGGTGCGCCTGGATACGGAAGCCTCAGGACTAGAGGCACCGTTAACAGCCCGCGGGGAGCGAGCAGAGGTAAGAGCCAGACACGACAGCGAGAGGAGAACACTTCGAGTGAGAACCGCATCTTCGCACCCCGAGACTCAGCCCTACTCGCTGTAGAGGCTCTGAACCGGGCCGGATTGCTGCCCTACAATTTATCTCTGGAGCTCGTCTTGGCCGTTGGATCCGGCCTCGGCGAGCTGCCGGCGTTCTCCTTCTCCTCCTCGGGCAACCCCGAGGAGGAGGACCCACTGTCCTTCTTGGAGAGCGTGTGTCACACTGTGGTCGTACAGGGGGTTTCCGCCATGATTGCCTTTCCACGGAACCGGGACGAGTTATTGAAGTTGGAGTTCGTCTCTCTTGCGCTTCAGGTACCAGTTGTCAGCGTTGTGCAGAAGGAGTTCACGCGTCAGAGTGAGGTAAAATGTTATTTCTGAGATACAGCCAAACTATTAAGTGTTGAATCCTGCACTTTTCTGAGCACACGTTTATCGGAGTTTGAAGAGCTCCGTATAATGAGTTTCAGAGGTAGTTCATAAGCCCCAAGGCTCTGTCCGTGGTGCTGAAACCTGCTGAATGCAGTGTCTCTACACAGAGGGCGTGGAGTATATATATTCTCCAGTATAGATAAGGTTACAGGTAAAACTTTGACTGAAGGCTCCACATGCGCCCCGAGCTACAGTCAATTCTTCAACATCATGGAGAGAAAGAGCACAACAGTAAAGTGCAAAGAAAACTTTATTTTCTATATTTTGCCATTAGCACTTGCTGAATGACTATATTGAACAGTTTGAGCCATTTCAAGCTGTGCTAATCAATACTTCACAACACTGATATGACTAATTTCCATTCAACCAAGATGCTCTCATCCATTGATTATCAGATACATATCGGGTTTTGAAATTGCCAATGCCTGCTGGGAACACGCTTCATCAAATGTAAAACATTGGACTTTAGGCTTTTGTCCTGTTCCAAAGGTGACTACACACTTAATAACACACAGTGGATCTACTGTGGAGATATTTCATTGCTTTTAGAATAAAGTTTAAATGGTTTGATTATCACAACATTACAGTTCAGTTTTATTTGTATAGCGCCAAATCACAACAAGGTCATCTCGAGGCACTTTTACATTTCAGGGTTTAGGACCATATAAAATATAAGTAAAAAGAAAATATTGTGAAAAACACAACAGGTGACATTGGAGAAAAAAGCTTTAATGGATAAAACCTCCTGAACCAGGCTCATGGTGGGCGGCCATCTGCCTTGACCGGTTGGGGTGAGGGGAAAGAGTAGAGTGAGGCAGCTGGTAGGGTCAACAGCTGCACATTGGATATCATACAGCACAGAGATGTAAAAAGAGAGACAATGAGGAAGAAGCAGAATTGCAAGCGTAAGAAGACACGCAAATTAGCTCTAACTAAAGGCTTTATGGAAAAGGAAGGTCTTTAGTCTAGTCTTAAATGTAGAAAGGGTGTTTGCCCTCCGACCCTGAAGAGGGAGCTGGTTCCATTGGAGAGGAGCTTGATAGCTAAAAGCTCTGCCTCCTAGTCTACATTTGGGAACTCCATAGTGCTCTGCTGGGATAATAAGGTCCTATGAGGTGTTTAAGATATAAAGTAGACTGGTCATTAAGTGCTTTGTATGTTAAAAGACGGATTTAAAATGTTACTGTAGATTTTACATGAAGTCAATGGAGAGAAGCTAATATAGAAATATGATCTTTCATGTTAATTCAGAACTCTGGCTGCAGCATTCTTAATTAACTGGAGGCTTTTAAGTAAGTTACTTGGACATCCTATCAGTAATGAATTACAATAGTCCAGTCGAGAAGTAACAAATGCATTTCTAATTTCTTACCATCAATTCTCACCACCACCAATTGATTTGTTTCATCTGGTTTCATAGATAAATATAGCTGCATGTCATCCACATAGCAATCAAAGTTTATAGAGTGTTTCCTTATAATACTGCCTGAGAGAGACATGTATGAAGTAGATTACATTTGTCACTGATTACCTTTTTTACATGTTACCACAAAATGTGTCTTCTGCATATGACCCATCCTCCCTTGGGGGGAGCAGTGAGCAGCCACAGGGGGCGCTCGAGGAGCTAGCTCAGGGAGTGTCTTGCTCAGGGACACACCTCCAAGCAAAGAGGAATGTGGAACTCCATGGAGCACTCATTATTAACAAATTGGGATCTATGTATATAAGATTTAAACCAGTGCTGTTCCTCTAATCCCACTGACATGTTCCAGTCTATGTATTAATATGTTATGATCTATAGTGTCAAAAGCTCAAGATCATTGGTGACTTTGACGAGCGTCATTTCTGTACTATGATTAATTCTAAATCCTGACTGGAAATATTTATAAAGATTGTTCCAGTGCAGGTGGTCGCATAGCTGATTTGCAATTACTTTTTCCAGGAGTTTAGCGATGAAGGATAAATTGGATTTGGGTCTATAATTGGCTAAATCCCTGAGTCAAGAGCAAGCTCTAAATTAGGGGTTTACCTACATGTATCTTAAAGACCTATGGAAAATAACGTGTTGATAGAGATAGATTGATCTACTCAATTATGGACGTGCTGATTAAGGGTATGAAATCCTTAAGCAGTCTACTTGGGATGGGGTCTAAAAGACAAGTTGATGGTTTTGCTGAACAAACTGAGGAACTGAAGGACTCCATGCCAGTTGCAGAGAGGATCTGATAAATTTTCTCTCTAATAGTTACGATTTTGTTTGTAATGACCAGAGATAAAGGGAATACTCATTTCAACAGAGCCACGACTTTGTCAGCCTTGCTACCGTGCTGAAAAGAAACCTGGGGTTGTTCAGATTTGCCTCAATCAATGATGAATAATATGTGATTTTAGCTTCAGATTCAGTCTTTATATGCTATTAAACTGTCTTTCTGGGCTATCTAGGATTCACCCAAATTAGTGGAGCACCACCTCCTTTTTTAGCTTTGGCAATGTTTGCTTTAAGGTGCAGATATCTAAAATGATTAACTACCTTCTTTTTCAGAAGTGCAACAGCATCAAGTAGTGTACGCAATGACACTGCAGCATTATCAACAACATAATCTACTTGTACAGGAGTCAAGTTAGTATCACTGCCCTCTTCTGTGTAGGTACATGTCAGTGGATTAAGAGATAATGGGATCAATTCTTTAAATTTGGTGACAGCATTTTCAGTTAAACATCTGCTGTAGTAGAGTTTTTGCTCAGGGGATGTCGTCTACATTATAGTGAATTTAAAAGTTATTAAATACTAGGCAGATTACAAAAGGGTTTGGGGAAAACACTATAAAATGATCAGTTTCTACTCCATAAGTCAGAGCAAGATCTAGGGAGTGATTAAAACTGTGAGTGAGTTTATTTACATGTTGAGTAAAACCAATGGACTCTAACAAATGATTAAATCCAGTGTAGAGACAGTTTTTATCAACATCTATGTGAATGTTAAAGTCACCCACTTTAATCACTTGATCATTACTTGATGTACTAAGAACTAAAGCAGACAGAAAGTCTGAAAATTCAAATGAAAACTCACAAGGACGGTACACTACTATACAGATTTAACTGATTTTTTCACAGTGAGGCTCTGAAATGAATTATAACAATGTTCAGGTCTGGGGTTGATTAATAAACTGGAGTTGCAAATTGCTGCTACTCCTCCCCCCCGACCTGTGCTTCTATAAATGTGATTTTAATATGACTGGGGGGGCTCGACTCATTCAAACTGACATATTCATGCTGCTGCAGCCAGGTTTCAGCGAGACTAAATAAATCTATCCTATGCACACTTCTCTTGTTCATTAAGAAGGATTAAAAGGAAATCTGATATTTATTATTCCACACTGACTGTTTTGATTTTTGTTACAATGTTACATTCTTATAATTCACTCCTCTTTTGTTGATTTTGGATTTGTATAATCAACTCAAATATAATAATTTTGTACAATTTACTTTTTTTCAAAACAAAATCGCTGCTTTGCAGGAAAAATATTATTAAAAGAACTTCTTTACTATTAGCACGTTAAAATCAGGAAACACTGATAAACACATACATTTATCAAATGGTAACTTTGTAAAAACTAATCTATGACTTTTGGGCACTCTGTTGCTTAGGTATAGAAAATTATACTCCAAGTTTTATATATTAATTCAAATTGGAAAAGTGTTTGATTGACAGGTAACAATGTTTACAATTTTGCTGTAAGCTGTAGGATTGCTTGCGTTGTTGCTGACAATCATTGTTGACTGTTCGTGGGAGAACAGGGCAAGCTTGTTTAGTCGAAAAATAAAGAAAAAGAGGATATCAATTATTAGTGGATAGTGAGGTGTGAATGGGAGAGAAAAAAGAATAAATATTTTAAATTAGCCACTGGGGCAGTTAATAAATCGCTATTCCAGAGAGAAGCCCGCTGAACACATTTGCACAGTGTGTTTGTGTGTATTTATGTTCTGCACAGGTGAAAAGTCACAGGTACAAGACACACCAATATAAAGACACGTGTACAAAATGATTTTGTGTAACTATAGGTTATATACGTTTTTAATTAGGAGGCACTAACAGGACAGATATTGAATATCAATAAGTATAGTTACACTTGCCTGCTCTGGGTGGGGCAAAGAAAATCATTGTTTTTTTGTTCTTTTTTTAGCACTTATACACATAGTGAAGGAGACACACACACACACACACACACACACACACGCACATCTGATGCATTGATTAGACTGAATGAGTCTGGGACTCTTGCCACCTAAAGGGCTATACTAGTGTGTGTGTGTGTGTCTTTGTAGTTGTGTGTGTGTGTGTCATTTGCAGCGTAATATCTAATTTCCTGCTCTGTGCACAAGCAAGCATTTTGCTGTAAAGAGTCAGCAGGTGTTTGACGTCCAAGCTGGTTTCTAAAGTGAAATAACAGATGTAGAGTAATCAACTGACAACCAAGATTAATTGATGGATGTATTGATAAAAGATTAGTTGGTCCAACGGATGGATAGATAGACTGGTGGAAGAATAGATTGGGACAGACAACCACGCAGAAACAGGTTGTGCAGTGCTCAAGGAGCACTCCGCTTTTCGGATCAACTCCTTTCTGACTCAGTCAGCTTTGCTAACACATCTCAACTGCAGGCTGGCAGAAATGTCTTTTTCAAAATGTAAAAATCATGCCAAAACTAAGAGATCAGTGTTTATTTGATTACCTTGTTTGACTTTGGCAAACATGTATTATCCAAGAGAAAAAAGGACTCAGTGGTTTGGGGATAGGTGGAAATAAATTGGAATATTTAATTCATTTACATAAAGCAAACCCTGGACTGAGAAACTACCTGGGAAGTGAAAACCCATCCAACACTGACTCACAGCTCATAAGACAAGCAACAATGATATGATTGACATGCAGTGACTGAGGTATTGGCACATACGTCTATTGTACATGCAGGAACTTAACATGAGCTAAATTAATAATTGAAGTAATACTAATAATATAATGATATACTTGGTTGATCTTCTTGTCTTGAATATCTGTACCGTGATGAAAACAAAACACTGTGTACATACATACATACATACACATGATAAGACTCTTTCTTTTTAATTACATTCTGCTTAATCAATTTGTAGAGTGGGTTACTGATTAGAGCTTTAGCATAATTATGTCCTCAGCTTCTAGATGAATGATAGAGATTTACTGACTGGAGGGAGTCGGTGGACTCCTTTCTTCCCTTTATGAATGAATGTTAGCAGTGACATGAGGAAGAGCAGTGGGTAGGTTAGAAGAAGGTGTTAGAAGATGGCATCCTAACAAAAGTGAGTACAATTTAGCAACGGCAGCATGACTGGCATTTGGCACAACTATTAGCTAAAGGAAAAAACAGAAACAAACAAAACGTTTTTCACATTCATAGTCGTATACCTACCTGATTGATCTGCTGGCTCATGATTCTGCCAGTCCCCACAGTTTAACCGTATTTTGGCTCTTTCTGAAAAGAGCAGGGTGATAAAAGAGAGCACAGTGACAACAGAGCTGGGATTTTCCTGGTGCATCAAAAGGAGAATACTTCTGTATTTATTTAAGGGAGCAGGCAGACAGCTTCTCGTTTATTTACACGAGGAACAAAGAGTGGGTTTACAGAGTTATGATGATCGAAGTACAGAAGTGTTACAGCTGAGAATAATTCTTACAGTCCTCCTCGGGGATTAAAGGAGGTAAGAGTATGACTCCACCTAGACGGTATACTGTATATTTATTCCCCTGAAACTGGACTTAAAACATGCTGACTTGTTGGTGCTTTTTTGCAGCACTATTTCAGCTTTGCAATAAGTAGATGAATAATGATTAGCTTATTTGCATGCCTTTTGGGTAGAGTGATTAATGGGATAAGTGAAATTAACCAATAGATTAATCTAATGTACTTTAAGTGCAAAGCTTGTGTAAAAGTTGTAAAGTCAATTAAACAGAGTTGCTGAGGGCCTGTGTGTAGTTCTGCGTGTGAGTGCATCCAAGCGTGTGCATGACTGATCAATTCGCTGGGTGCCTGATATGTTGGGTACAATATGAAGAGCATATTGATCTAGTGTATTTCATGTTATCAGAAGTTTTGACAAAGGATAAAGATAAAATATAAGTTTGCATTGGTCTGTTCATGATTTCACAGTGGTGATCAGGCTCCCAATCAGCCGTGTTGCTGTTTCACATGGGTGAGCATTATTGAAAGTGGGTCAAGAAAGTACAACAAGAAAGAAGTATGCATGGAACAAAATCACAGTACAACACGTTTGGTCTAGCTGCAGTGATGTTATGTTAGTGATTTAAATAAAACACCATCTAAGTATTCAGCAGACTCAAGAAAAGGTGACACGGAGACATTTTTACACTTCTTTTGGGAACGGCCTTTACGGTTGCTGGATCGAACACATGACAGTCTGTAGTCTGATTGTCCACTTCCTGATGCCTCCATGCTAAACAGTTTCCTTCACAGATAAACAAGATATCCGTGATGACAGTAATGCCATGCCACCCCATACTATCACACATTTTGCTGATAACAATGGTTTTACAAGGTTTTTGTTTCCTTCTTTTTAACAGATTTTGTGGTTATGATCACAGATAAACATAAAAAAATCACCATACAAGGGTTTTTTGAGAAAAGGAGACATAAAATGAGAAAATAAGTAAAATTATTTTTTTTGCATTGTCATAGATTTGCATAGCTTGGATTTTTCTAGGTTTAGCTGACTGGCAAGAGTCAAAATAAATATATTTTACAGTACATACTACAGACGCACTGGGTCAAAACTGTGCCCCAGGCAAAGCAGCCCTAAACATACCTTGCTGCAGTTTTTCTACCTGATGTCTGTGTCAATGGGTATTTTCCACCAATCCATCCATTATCCGAACTACTTTTTCTGTTTAGGTTGTGAGTGTGCTGGAGCTTGTCCCAGCTGTCATTGGGTGAGAGGCAGGGTACACCATGGACAAGTCACCAGTCTATCACAGGGCCAACATACAGAGACAGAAACCCCTCACTCACATTTATTTATGGGCAATTAGGAGTGAACGACTAACTCTACGTAAACACACGGAGATACTCGGGTAATAGAGAAACTCCACACAGAAAGGCACCCGGCTGACTGAACCTAAGCCCTTCTTGATGTGAAGCGTCACTCACACTTACCGTGAACATTACACCACCAAGTATTACATTTCAAACTGTGAAATTCAAAGTCCTCAAATTTGATTTCAAAATGTCCCAGCAATGTCACTATAGCCCTGATATATTTAGTTACATCTGACGCGTGTTCAGTCACAGATAGGGGCTATGGCAGCACTAATAAAGAAGAGAAAGAAGAGTTTTACTCTGGTACCATGACAATGCATGGACTTCCTTATATAACTTGTGCACATATTACAGCATATTTACTGTAAAAACCCTACGTGATGAAGAAATTACTGAGAAATTAACTGCATGTTTGTTTTCAACGTGTACAAATCTGTTAGTTTCATAAAAACATGATGACAAACTGATCTCTGCTTGGACAGTTAAGTTAAATTTAGGAACTCAATCTTGATGCTGCATAGTTTGGGAAAGATGAAGACCAACATAAAAATAAAATAATGCTATTAATAAGGTAATACATATAGAGTATTTCAATTATATAATGTAATAATGTAAACTGAACAAATCCAGATTAAAATGCCTTCAACATTTTTATATTTTATAAATGTTTCATTGCAGCGTCATACGAACTCTTGCCTTTATTACTGAAGTGGAAATAATACCAAAGTAATGTGTATCCAGGTCTTATCAATCAACTACATAAATTACATATTAAAATCTCAAAACTACAACTGTGAATCCAAATACATGAAACTTACATAATACTTCTCAGGTGGGTGCAGTTGTACTTCTTTGGGTTAGAGGTATTTCTAAAAATAACAAATTAATTTACATAAACATAGATTTAGTGTTTTTCTTATGATGTGAATAATGATATTCATGGGAGCTGGTAAGTGGAGGTTGAAACCTATTATATCCACCAGACTGTGTTTTTTTTCTAGGGGAACAAATTGAATTCAAAAATAGAAAGTAATTCTCCTGTTGGATTTCTAACCTTTCTGTCATTCTTTGATTCCCTCTCTCTTCCGTTTTCTCCTTGCTGCTCTACTGAATTTGCTTCTCCTTCCTTCCGTGCCATCTTCCCATTCTTATTCTTCTACAACCTTCTCCCTTCTTCCTTGGCTGCACCCCAATACCTTCTTCATCCTCTTTCCATTATCCCCATGTTACCTTTCACCTTCTTTCTGTTCTCATTTTTCCCTTTCTCCCATCCCTTGTTTTCTCCATGAAATCCAACTGACCTTCACTAACCCTTTAGTCGTCCCCATCTCCACTCGATTATTCCCTCACTCTTGTGTTTTCACTCGTTTCATTTCCTCTTGTTTATTTGTTTAACTACCCGTCATCTTTTCCATCTTTTCAATCCCATTCCTCTCGATCTTTCCTCACTTTTCTTTTAGGCATTCTGTTCAATCACTTAAATATTCCTCACCCTCTCCCTCTGTGGACTCTCTTTTGATTCTCTTTACTTCCCCATTCCCATAGCATCCTCCTTTTGTGTAAATCTTTAACACTTAACTTGCCCTTTCTTTTGCATTCTTCTTGCAGAATCCTCTCCATTTCCAAATGGCGATGCGGACTGTGGAGGTCCCACCACCTCACCTCCTCTACTCCCTCCTGATGATGAATGGCTGGTGGGACATAAGTATTCTGCTCTGTCAGGAATTGGACATTAGTGACTTCCTCTTACTCATCAAGAACAACACACGCTTCCACCTTGGCACTCTTGTCAATCTCACGACCACCAGCTCGGTCATGGGGCTGCCATCATCATTAACCTCCCTTGGAGTAACATCCGGTGTCACAACGGGAGTAGAGGCTTCATCATCCTTGTCCTCTTTTCCTTTTTTTGGCCCGGTTGCCTCATCCCCCGCTACTTCATCCACACCCTCATCTAAATCAGATCAGCAGCAGGCTCTCATGCGGCAGCTTGAGGCCTTGAGAGAACCTTCATCCATAATGGGGGTAGTGACATTTGGGTGCGATATCCGGGAGGTGCGTCGTCTGTGGACACTGGTCACACGGATGACACTCCCTGAGTTTCACTGGATCCTGGGGGACAGCCAGAATGTAGCTGAGCTGAAAACAGAAGGGTTGCCCCTGGGGCTGATAGCACATGGAGTCATGGGGTCTCCTTCTTTGGATCACTATGTCCATGACTCATTGGAACTGGTGACACGGGCGGTGGGCAGTGCAGCCCAGGAGAATCCTGTCCTGGCACTCATACCTGGAACTACTAACTGTATGACTGTACAACAGAGCAACGGCAGCTCGGGGGAATACTTAGCAAGGTAGGGAATTAATGTGACAAGTTTACCCTTAAGTCCTCATAAAATGAAATCATGTAACCACAAAAGCACACAGCTCTCATGTGCACTTATGTGGACATAGTTTATGGTTAAGTTTTAAGTTATGTTTTTTGCATGTCTGCTAAGAGAACAAATGCAATCCGGCAATGTAATGTAGATCAATTAGTGGATTGTTTAAGACTTGAAGTTAGAATGATGCAGTAGTGTAACCTGCTAACCTGAATAAAAAAAAAGGTTTTGCACATTGTAACAGTTACTGATTTGGTAAAGCATGCAGGAGTGTTTTAAAGGATTGTTCAGCCTTCTTTTCATTTCTGTAAAGTCTAAAATTGTCTTGTCACTTTCATCTAAACCATTTATTGTTCCACACAATGTTCAACAACATTATTATTTTCACTTAGATTGTTGTCTTGATAATTCCATTTAAATCTGTCACCTCTGAATAATATTTAGTATTTTGTCAATTGTTAATATTTTATTCTAAGTGATCATCTTTATGCTCTGTCTTGTAAACAGAGCACCTCACAATGGGTCACCGAATGGCTTGATGAAAGGAAGTGACTTACTATAGCCTTAGTACCCGCAAAATTAATCCAATTGGACACGAAAGGAGATTATGGATGTGGATATGGTGTTTCATAGATTTATATAACTCACACAGCTGTCTTCTAAAAGAAGACAAAACACACACACAGTGGTTTAACATTGTGTTTTGCAACGTGGTGATCACTAAATAAAAATAGCAAAACTTTCAATATAATAAGCTCAACCTGGGTCATCTCTAGATACCACTGTCAGTAATCTGTGTCCTTTCCTCACACGTTGCAGCTGAAAAACAACTGCAACCTCAGCCTGATAGGTTGTGCTGGATCACATAATTCATACACCTCTGTGTAGCTGCGTGCATGTACTGCACAAGTAGTTCAGCCTATTAGAACGCACACATTTACACACTCAATAACCGCAGCAGTGTGGCAAAATGATAACATGTGATGAAATGTAGCATTAGTAGCAGCGCCACTGCAGCCGAACCACTTTACATTGCCGAGATATGAGTGATGAAGAGTGTGTGATCACACACGCCACTGAATTACAATTAGAGTTTGACCTTTCCTACGGAGATTCTCCTCAAAACTCCTGAATCAGCAGAGTGATCACCCTGTGAACAGTTATTTGGACAGGGTGAGCTTGCAGGGATGGAGGAGACTTCTGATTGTGTTTACATTTCTTTGGTTCATTCTAAGCTTCTTATGAAATATTGACTAGTCTGTCGTTGTTTTACAAATTACAGAACAAAGAACAAATGCCACAGAACTTTTACCAGTTTTTTAAGAGCCCTTTAGTTGGTCATGGGAAGGCAGGAGATTTACCTGAAGAGGTTGAGTTTCCTGTGCTGGATACTGGGTCTAATCCAAGCAGTTTTACACATCAGGGACTTGGAAAAGTAACAGCAATATATAACCTGCTGCAGAGGATGAAGAAGAGGAAAGGATGTAGGTTTGTGTGTAACCTGCAAAGATAAAGAAAAGCTGTTTTTTCCCTGAAATGTTATTCCCTCTTCTTGCAATTCAATTTTTGTAAAGCCCTGAGACTGTGTGGACTGTCTAATCACATTCATGCTGCTTGGATTAATAGATGCTGACATATTGTTCTTTTTCCTTTTTCCGTACGTCTCTCTAGGTTATAAGGACTGGTAATAAATTGAATCAGTGGCCTGATCATAATCTATTGCCATTAACCTTTCTTTCACATAGTATGGGATATATTTATGTGTGCAGTCTAACAATTGTGTTGGTTTTCCTTTTGGAAATGATCTTTAATCTGATAGAGTTGGAACAGGGTCAGCTGCACAAAGTCACCTGCAGTTTTATCACAGTTTATGATTCATGTGAATTGTCCTGTGCAAAAAAACAGATGTCTGTTATGGATTGAATATTTGTTGATGGGCATGTTCCCTTTTGTTCGCTTCATTACTATATATCCCGTCCAGCACATGCCATTTGTCAGCATGCAATATAGGCAACAGTGCTGCACATTCTGACTGTTTAACAATGGTGGGGAGCTCGGAGGCTGTAGAACCCTGAGGGAGAGGAAGATATATGAATGAGTTGAGGATGTGGTGTCCTCATATTCTCCAGAGAAAAAAGCACATATTTTAACTTTTTGCTTCAGGGTTGGTGGAAATGTAGACCACATTTATACCAAGGAGGTGTCCTTAAATACAGTAAAGGTTGACATGTTTCTGTGATGAGGCTATTTTCATTATGTCTGAGTTCTGCAAGCTAAAGGCATATACTGGTAAAGATGTGCTGAGAACTGTATGCGTTATGCAGTCAAGTACATGCATATAACATCTACAGCGTCTAAAATAATCTTGCAGGTAAAACACCAGCTGGTATGCATTTCTTTGAGTTTAATTTGTGTCACGTTGTAGCCGCTTTGCACCTCTTCATGTTAACTTGAGAGTCACTTTGAAAGGAGATCAACAAAGAACCACTGGAGCAAAAAGAGATCAGCGCACAGTAACTGCCTTCCAACATCTTTACCCCAGATTACAGGATGAAAAAGCAGGTGTTAATATGAAATGCACAGATACAGTAATTTGTTTGCATACTTGATTTTGATTTCATGAAATGATATTCCAGTATTAAAAGGAGGAGCTGACAAATAGAGGATGCTCACATTCTGATGCACATCGCTCTGTTGGAGGAGTGTGTTGGGCAGTGTGTACTGCATGAGTGGAGTGATTTGAGCTACACTGACTTTAGATTCTCTACATGTTACCAGGAAATTGCTGTGGTGGCACAGTGTCACTGCAGCAGAGAATGTCACTGAACTAATTAGACTGCAATTAGAAAATCATTAATCAACCAACCTGGAGCTACGTAAGTGACTTCTATTGTACTGCCTGTCGTTTCCTTTGGATACAGAAACCGAGATTAAGCTAATTGAAGACGATTGCATACTGTCACATGTAAAATACATTTGTGTGTCGCAGTTACTGAATCTTACTGAACATTATTAGAAGACGCCAATGAAAGGATAAAACCTACATCTATGCTTATACTGTTTTTTATTAATGCATATGTTTGTAAGTCATGTATTTGGTCAATACATTTAAGCCACTGATAGAGAAAGTTTCCGTACACACAATATATTTTTCTGCCAAATAAACCAATGATGCAGCAAAGTCATTAAAGGTTCATTAACTTGGTTGAATGGTTTTGGCACTCACAGCATTTAGTTTAGTTTGGGAAAAGAGTGTGGTCTGGTCTGCGGCCTGGTAGTAGAGTGGGCGGCCTGGTAGTAGAGTGGTTAAGGCAGCGGGCTGGGAAGCAGGAGCCCCGAGTTTGATTCCCAGCGGAGTCACCCAGGCCGACCCACATACCAGGTGTGTCCCTGAGCGAGACACCCAGTGCTAGCTCCCCGAGCACTGTCTGTGGCTGCTCACTGCTCTCCCCAGGGGTGATGGGTCAAATGCAGAGAGCCAATTTCTTTGTAACATGTAAGAGTGTATCAATGACAATGAAGTGGATTCTTCTTCTTCTTCTTCTAAATGTTTGCAAGGCTTCATACACAATTTAACCAACACTATTTTAACACCACACTTCTTTGCCACCACACATTGTTGATAAGACTGTTGAAGTTGAATTTGACCATATTGAGGCGACAGGGCTGGTGATGTTGGTCATTTTATACAACTGTTCAGTGATGTTGTTTTGTCAAATCACAGTATCGGGACATAGTGGATGAGTTGATCTGGGGGGCACTGTTGTCACCACAACAGTGTTGAAGCCAGAAATGATGTGACAGATGAGCAGAGGAGGGTCTGTAGCTGTTCTCAGCCTGGACTTTGAAACCCTTTAGGGAATCTGTTGCATTATTTTTATGGACTTATGGTGGCCTCACAGTTTCTGGCCAAGCAGTCAACCATTCACAAAGGGAAATTGCTGATGACATATAGAGGGGTCTCTCATCACACAGTTGTAGTATTGTAGAGGACACCTTGTAAAAAAATCCATCTATAATCTAAAGAAGTTCCAGGGTTTTTTCTAATTTAAAGCTGATAAAATGTTACGTTCTTTTGTAGTTTTAAATGGCTGTGAAACAACATGCCAGTGTCATTTTTATAAATGCATTCCACTTTATATGTGACCTAGTGAAGACATTGAAGACACTTTGAACTTTTAATGATTGGAGCATTCTGTAATAACTAGAGGCTAATTTACAGTGTGCTGTATGTACAGTGTATTTACACAAGCAAGCGCATCTCTCTTGTCTTTCCATCCAGGGAGGGAAAGCTAATCAGTCAGTTGTGATGCAGCATGTCCGTGTGTGGAAATTGAAATTCTCCACAGAAAATGGTTCCTAAGGAATCTTGCTACTGAGCAAAAGTTTTGGTGTTACAAAATTTGCACAGCATTTTTAGAATATTTATGAACTAAACATACAGACATAAATATTGCATAGATGAAAAATGACAAAAATATTCTAATAACGTAGAAAATTTCCATTATGTGAAATCAAATTATTAATTTTTCAAGTTTTTTTCCAATAGTGCTAATCAGTGGCTGCTGGCGATTCTGCTTGGTTTGTACTTGATTTATTCATTATTACTTTCATTCTCGTCTCTCTTCATTTGCTTTCTCAGGCTTTGATCCAGCAAAGGTCACGAGGATTCAGGCTGTACCATGGACAAAGTCATCATCTCATTGGTCACATCCCAGATCCTTTCTTTCTATTTACAACTAAGTTTTCTGAGCACTTTTATTTCTGCACATCTTGGTTATTCATTCAGTTGGTTCATTGGAAAATGTCTTTCAATGTACATCACATTAGCATTGTCTTGAACAATAGCCCAGGGCCACTGAAGTGAACATAGTACATAGTGGAGCACAGTTATACAGGATCTCTGTTTCCTGCTATGTGCATATACCTTTTCAGTCTGCTGTGCATTATCATCACATACACACAATTATTGATCTATTTTTGTATCTAATTTACATAAATATTAAAACAATTTAATGTAAGTGCATATACCCAGTACTTAGAAGCAGCTACTCTATGTGCTGTAAACCTACTGCGTGGGGACAGAAGTTGTCATATCAAAGCAAGGGAAGGCAAATAGAGTGGAGAATAAATATATATAGTGTGTATAGATACACTTATTCACATAAATACTGGAAACGCAACCTCATAGAGAAACTTTGGAGGGCAAAAGGCCTGTATTGAATAATTAGAAACAAACTAGCACACATTCATTTTCTTATTCATACAAACTTGTTCCTAAAAAAAACATTTTTAAATGATACATACTCACCAAAACCAAGTAGAATATCCTGACTGAGCCAGCTATCTAAGCAATGAAGATATAAAATGCTATATAATAAATGTCCCCTCTGAGGGTTGTACAGTATTCCCCAAGCTGATGTAAGTAAAACACTCTCTCTATGCTTCAGGGAGTTCTCCCTGGTTTAACAAGGAGAAATGCTCTTGGCAGACACTTTTATGTTTCTAAAAAGGATAGGCATTTGCTTATTTCTTTATGTTACTTAAAAGCAGCATGCGGAGATGTCAATGAATATCTGTGATAGAGTAACATACAATTTGAAACGCATTCCCATTTCTTTTCATGCTCCTTGCGTTTTTGCTCAGGCCCCCGTATGGCCATGATGTAAACATAAATACAGCTCTGTGGTGATATACAATGTGATAATCAAAATGTTTTTCAGCTGACGCACGAGGCAAGAGTGCAAGACTGACATGACATTGAATTAGTGCTGCTGTGTAATGGATATGATTCGCTCAGACATCAATCTTCAGTCTGACACGCTGTCATTCACTAATCATGTGGTACAAACTAGTAGTTTTTATTCAGAGGGGAGTGCTGTAGCAGTTTGAGATATATAGAAGTCAAAGTCTTTATTTGACATTCAGCAACCATGAAAAGACCTGAGGTATCCAACAAGCACCTGCAGCACTAGTCACCAGCTTGTTTTCTTGTTATCATAAAAAAACTAAAGTAGTCAATTCAGGAAAGTATACTTTCTAGAAAAAAAACATTCTTATACTGGGCAGGGCCTCCCTTTGCTGTTTAATCTGTCTTTATTCTATATAGCCTTCATTGCACAAGATTTGCATCACATCATCATTTGTTGCTTCTGATTGGCTAAACACATCTGATTCAAGTATTCAGGACTGAGTAGAACAGGGAGAGTTGGAAAACATGGAGGACAGTAGCCACCAAGGAGGACTGCTTAACAACTCTTGCTCACTCTCTGTAAAATCAATTCATCAGGTTTCAAGAAAATAAAATTTAATAAAACCAATATAAAGCCAGAATTGAGTAATGACGTGCAAAACTCAACATTGACAAACACAGAATGAGAAACAACAACTGTGCATCTTTGAGCAATGGCGCATTTGAAGAGCTGCTAACAATTGCTGGAAGACGTATGTCTGTAACAAACAGTAATAGTATAATGTTCTCATACATGGATATCAGCAAAATGTTGTATTTTGGTCTAGACAACCCAAAATGTGATGTTCACGCCAGCTCCTAGGAAGCAAACTTATGTCTTGTTTTTTAGACAATGCCTGAGCTCTAAAACATCCCATAATATCACAGACAGATCGGTCCGTCTGTGTGTCAGCACAACTCCTGCTCCAAGCTACTCTGATTAGATGAATTCAATAGTGCATGAGTGCACCCAATCAAGATCAAGCCCAGCTTGAATAAGAGTTGAGTTCTGAGTGTGAGTAGAGTGAGCAGCACCATGAATACAGTCAGATGTTTCTACCTCCTCGTACCCGCCTGCTTCCTCTTTATGCCTTGGAAATAAAAATAAGTCAAATCCTTGACATGAAAGGAAAAGCCTGCACAAATGTAACACGTTCAGCTTCTTTGTTTCAACATGTCATGGTTGGTATGCTACTGTGAACGTCTTGACATTCTAAGGAGCAACTTCTTTCTGCAGGCAAAGTTGTGAGATTCAAGTTGCTCGCACAACTCCACTCTCTGACATACCCTGCTAGTACCTATTTAAAACTGTCTGTAACGTCAGATTCCGGTGATGAACGCACTAAAATGTTATCAATGGCTTGACAAAACATAAAACATTAACTGTTATAATATGTGACCTTTTTAGTGAAACTTGACATTTCTTTCTTCAACACGCCACAACCTCCAGACAGTACACAGGAGTGTGGAGGAGAATGTCACTTCCATTGTGCGACGAGGAGAAAGACACACTCCCCAAGTAGCTGAACAACTACAAGACGCTGACCTTCAAACAGACTAGTTGAGCTGTCAGCTTGACTTAAAACCTGCTAAAGATGGGGGGAAGTAGACAGGGTCGGTGGTGGAAAAGGGAGTTCTTAGGTGAGAAAGGTGACATATAAAAGAATGTTTTGGAAAAGGTAACACTGTTTACATCATGACCCCCCAGAATGCATTCTGTGTGTAGGAACGGTGACTCTACCTGCTGTGATGCTTGTATCCGTTCTTAAATCTGACCAAATCCATTCCAGTTGGAAGAGTGTTTTTTCCTGTGTGCTGGGGTGTGTGTGTGTGTGTGTGTGTGTGTGTGCATCTGCCCTGGTATCTGACACTCTCAGACAGCTAGCAGCATGGCTCAGTGAATGAGATGGCGTGACCACTGGACTGTGGTCTGTCTTATCCTGTCTCACACACACACACACACACACACACTGGACAGCCACTGGAGATAATATACTTCTCCTGTGTTGGTGTAATGTCATTAAATGGCATATTTTGTGTAAACTAACAGGCTTACATTTAAGCCTGTCAATGCCTGCAACAAAAAAAAAAAAATCCTGTGGTTTCTGGCGAAAGTAATAGTCTTATTGGCAAATGGACAAAAACAGCAAGCCAGCAAAAAACTTCTTTGGCGGCTGTGCATCTAATTTGAATGCATGACTTGAATTGTGTTCCGTGCACTCTCAAGCTGCTCGTGTCGTTTGCAAAACAGGAGAAAAAGGAGTTTCAACCTGCGTAAAGAAGCTGCAGTGGATATATGAATACAAGACAAAATCATATACATATTTCCTAAAAAACTCTCAATTTAAGCACAGTAGTGGGTTCATTAGTCTGTGGCGCTGGGTAACCACACTGTTTGTGTAGCAGTGATATCTCTGCAAGATACATACTGTAGTTTTGACTTGTAATCACTCTTTTTCTTTGACAGGAAACAGCGGCATTAGGCATTCGTTCAAATGTCTAAAACAAGACTGATTGTATTATAGCACCTCAGAACCTCAGGAACAGACTTGACTGGATCAACAAAGCATGAACAAGAGATTAATAATTGTTTTTTCTTTACTTGTTTCAAAGGTTATCATACAAACCATCGCCTCTGGACTTTTTAAGGTTTTGTGTCATTTACTTGAGTCCAGGGACGAACATAATAGGAAGGAAATCCCCGAGACATACTGTGTAGATCCTTAAATATCTTTTTTCCACTCACCATCCAACTCTCCACCCTTCTTTTTTGCCTCTTCCCTCTGTCACTTATTTTGTCTCTTTCCTTTGATTCCCCTCAGATTTCTATCCAACACATCATTTGAGGGCCAGAGTGGTTTTATATCCAGAGACAGTCGCAGCCAGAATCTCATCTCAGATGCCCATCACTACATTTGGTCCCTGCAGCTGGATCCTCTTGGCCAGCCAACCTGGACTCGCCTGGGACGCTGGCGCAGAGGGAGAATTCTGATGGACCCGGGGGCCTGGCCAAACCACCCAGGTTCTGTGGGAGGAGGGGACTGGCGTCGATCTGCACGACTGCATTTGCGGGTGGTGACACTGGTGGAGCACCCGTTCGTATTCACGCGTGAAGTGGATGGAGACGGGTTGTGTCCTGCAGGCCAGTTGTGCCTTGACCCACTCACCAATGAATCTTCAGTTTTGGAAGCACTTTTCCAGAACCTTGCAGGACCCAATGGATCTGTACCCACTGACATGAAGAAGTGTTGTTACGGTTACTGCATTGACCTGCTTGAGAAGCTGGCAGAGGACATGGGCTTCACTTTTGATCTCTTTATTGTTGGTGATGGGAAGTATGGGGGGTTCAAGAATGGTCGCTGGACAGGATTAGTGGGCGATCTGCTCAGTGGCGCTGCCCACATGGCAGTGACTTCATTTAGCATTAACTCAGCCAGAAGTCAAGTCATTGATTTCACCTCGCCCTTCTTCTCCACCAGTTTGGGAATTCTGGTCAGTATTGCTCTTCCCTTTCTTCACTCTTTGGCCCGTGCTTGTGTGCTGTCTTTCAGTCACTGACCTAGCCTCAACTCATCCAGCTTGGTATGCTGGTGGTCAGCACCAATATGGCAGACTTTTATTACTGCAAGCCGTATGTGATTGGATTGTAATGCAGTTCCCCCACATGGGGCTGTACTGAGTGTAGAGCTTTGTAGGGTGACTCTATTACTACAATTACTATAGGTAGTCTCACCGGCTGACAGCCATAGTGATAGTGGTAATCAGTCTTACCTCTACCTTCTTAGCATGCCACTATGGAAGGAGAGATGTCCTGCTTTATTTACAGTGGCTATCTCTTCTATTATGTGTTTCTTTTGCTTTAGTATCTGCTTTTCCTTTCTCATTCACAAAGGGCACCTTTGCTGAATGATAACAGTATCTAAAGCTTTTTTTATTCAGTTAAGATTAAGCTAGTGACTGTAGTACAGGGTGAACAGGGAATTGACAATTTGTCCATATTATATTGTTCAAATGTACCTATTTCCCAGCTTGCTTTAATGATTTTATTTGTTCCAAGGACAAGCTGCAGAACACAGTTTATAGTTGTATAGTGTATATGTAATTTACTGAATGACCATACAACTACATAAGTCATAATATAATAATAATAGTAATAAGACATTTATTCCAAGTTGTTGTAGCCATATTTGTGTGAATAGTGTGAAACACCTCTTAAAATAAGACACTTCCACTAACCATTATGGCCTTAATAATAAACATAGTACAATTATCACCCTATCCCTTGGAATTTCTAAACTTGTTACAGTAGATTTTATGGCAGAGCTGCTGTAATGGATTGCATTAGACTGTATCTAATAAAGTGAACAGTAAGTCTAACGCACCACTTCAGGTGCATTATTTTCCAACCATGAGCTCAGTGCAAGTTTACTGTCAACCTTTTATTCTGCAACTCTGTTACCTAAAACATAATTTTTTACACAACTTAACTGCATGTACATGCATATGTATGTATAATATATGTATATTTGTTGCCTAAACCCAGTGGAGTTGAACTTGGGGTTGTAGTATAACAGTTCTGCACATAACACACCCATCAACCACTCCAATCTTTTAATTGGAACTTGATTTCTGTTAAGTTTCATTCATCTAAAGAGTAGTTGCATTGGAACATAATCTATTTTGGTGTCGTGACATAATTCAATTGTAGTTGATACTTGCAAGGATAATAATTTTTAGAAAAGAGGGTTTGATTTTTAGAACTGTTTTCAAATGAACACAAATAGCAGCTAAATCTGGTTATAATGTAAATTCCTACCTTTGTAATAATATGAGTTGTGTGATTATCTAATCCTCTGTCCCACCCTGCTCAGGTTCGTACTCGTGACACAGCTGCACCCATCGGGGCCTTCATGTGGCCTCTCCACTGGTCCATGTGGCTGGGCATATTTGTGTCCCTTCATGTTACCGCCATCTTCCTCACCTTGTATGAGTGGCACAGCCCATTTGGTATGACTCCACGTGGACGTAACCGAGACAGAGTGTTCTCCTTTTCCTCAGCGCTCAACGTGTGCTACGCTATTCTTTTTGGGAGGACAGTCGCTATCAAGCCACCAAAGTGCTGGACAGGTCGCCTATTGATGAACCTCTGGGCCATTTTCTGTTTGTTCTGTCTGTCCACCTACACTGCTAATCTGGCTGCTGTCATGGTCGGGGAGAAGACCTACGAACAACTATCAGGAATACATGACCCAAAGGTACAAAATCTGCACTTTTTGCTACCGTGTTGGCCTGGTCCCCTTGAAAAAGAGATTGCTTACCTTAGTTGGATTTACCCAGTTATTATTTATCTAATAAAATAAATTTAAAACATATCTGCTACGGTACTGCACAAAACATTCACCCTCTGCAAATCCTAATGTCACCCCTGTGCCAGCGCATTTCATTTTATTTTTTAATATGCCACACACACCTAATACATTTGACTAAGAATTATACAAGTGTCACACTCAAAATGGCACATGAACATTTTAGCTTGTTTAGTGAGTCATGAATGTTTAATGTCATTAGGAAATAATTTTTCAGGGGCTTCAATTTAAAGGTCAAATTCACCAAATCACTCAGCTGCCTTCTGCCTTTCCCCAAAACTCTTCAGTTCAGTTAACATCAGCTGAACTGAAAAGTCCTCCACATGATATCATCTAAAAGTTTTTTTTGCCTTTATTCTAATAAAAGAAAATACACATTCTTTTCATATTTCTTCTATTTTCAACTGCTTCCGTTCACTTGAATCAACATAACATTTTAATTTAAAAGTCTTTTGAGCTTTACGTTTAATCTGTTGGACTGTCTTGACCAACATGGTTGTTTACTTCCTTTCAAGTCTAAGATGACTAATAAGCTTTTGTTGAATTTCTCTTTGAAAATGTCCTTGATGTATATTTGATAAAACCGGAGCACAGAAGATCAGTTATGTGTCCTTTCAAAAGGACTCCTCTTAAATGTTGGATCTGTAAGTGCTATAAAATGTTAAAATGCATTTCATTTAATCCGACTTGAGTATTTAGAGTCTTATAGAGAACAACAGAAAAACAAGAAGAAATCACCATGATGTCTTACATGAGTGTTGTTCTACACCTGAAATGTTCAACTTGAATATAAATAAAACACCAAATTAAACAGAACAATATGAATATCAGTGAAGTAACACCTTGGTTTTCTTTTCCCTCCTGCAGCTACACCATCCCTCTCAGGGATTCCGATTTGCCACAGTGAGAGAAAGCAGCGCAGAGGACTACGTCAAGAAGAGTTTCCCAGAGATGCATGAGTACATGAGAAGATACAATGTCCCAGCTACACCAGACGGCATACATAATCTCAAGTAAGACCGCGTTGCACATACAATACATTTCACACACATTTACCCACTTGCCTTCAATGTATCAGGTCCCACAGCTGTCTGCAGGTTTTTTAAGACATGGCATTTTTGTCTTTATCTGATAAAGGGGTTGACATGTAACAGGCCTCTGCTGGACTTTAACTATGAATGCTGTGTTTACACTTTAACTATTGAGCTTCCAAGGCACTCTGCGCTGTTGTCTGCCCTATATGAATCTACGACTATCTAAACATTTGCTTTTTTCTGACATCTCCTAAATATCAATCCGTCTCTGGTTACACAAAAATATGAAATGAGGAATTTAACTTGCTTGTGCGTAAGTCAACTTTTTTGTGAAGAAAATCGCATGCCCTCTGCTGTTATTCCCTCCTGCAAGTCTGCGTGTTTCTGCATTCATACCTCAACCTTCTCCTTACCCTGCCATTGCTGTCATCCTAAGCTGCTTCAACATTCAACTTGCATCCCCGTGGAGCAACACAGAGTATAGTGAGAGAAGGCAGCTGGAGTGCAGGCCTAGGCTGAGTAGGACACAATTTGAATGGATGAAACAAGATTTTATACTGAGCTTGTAAAATGCTGATTAGAGGGTTCAAGGGAAAATGTCATTTTTAGAAAATTATAACATGGGAACAAGAGGGGCATGATGCAACTTTAAATACTCTGTCCTCAGGGTTTACTCCCCAAGGAACCTGGCATTTAGTTATCAGTTACATAATGTGACACAGTAGTTCCCATGTGTATGGTTGTACATCCAGTAATTGTAAAGAAACAGCACAAAGGATCCACATCAAACATCCACACTGAGAACTTCTGTGAGCATCTCTCACTCGCTTCCTCTCTCCATCACGGTCGGTCTAGACTGTGCCGGGTCTCAGCAGGAGTGTCACTCACATCCATGATCTGACCGATCCCGTATCTAGTGTACTGGGTTGTTAACCAATAAATAATGTTAGCCAGCAAGCGTACCCTCTTGCACCTCTTTTTTTTGTCATGGCGTTTGAGGCAGTCGTAACAAATGTGCTGCACGGGACATTTCAGTCCAGGAAGTGAAGGCTGGTTTGACAGGTTTTAAAATCACTCATCAGAATTTCCATTTTTTCTTATGGGGAAATTTTCTGATATACTTTGTTTTGGATTCCGAGTGCGTTAGCGGAACGAGCTGTTCTCAATCCAAAGTTTTACTGTAATTTGTGACTGTCTTGTTTATGTCTTTTTTTTGGTAAGGTTCTTTTTGACAAATGACTCCACCAAAGTTTGTTGCTGTGGTTGTTTTATTTTTTAATTTTTTGCTGTCACTGTTGCCAGAGGTTTGACAGACCCCCTGAGTCTGGTAGTTGGTTCGGAGATGGTGAAACACTTTTGTTGTGACGGTGTGTTTCACTGCCACCACTTTTCCACATAAATGACAGATTAGGCTGGTGTGTCTGATGTCCTCCCTCTTAAACCAAATTGTCTTCACAGCTCACAGATTTCACAGCTCACATTTAACCTGGTTGCTAATAGTCATGATTTGTAAACCTTTCCTCGAACAACTCAATAGATTTAACATTTCTTTACTTTGCTTTACTTACTCGGCACACGCTCTTATTCAAGCTGACTTACGAGGAGAAGACACTAGCAATTACTACTACAAACTAAGAGCCCTGATAAGGCCTAACTCGTCAAGATAAAGATAAAGAAATAATGACAATGACAGAGAGGCATCATGTTTAAAACATATTATTTGGCTTTGTTTGATGTCAGGCTAGTGCTCCGGTGTTAAAAAACCAAACATAATATCAATATCAGCCAACAGTGGAAAGACCGATGACATAAGCTGCAAGTAATTGAGCCTACAGTAATGAAGAGCCAGGTTGAGTAGAGCAGAGGAGTTGAAACACAGTCCTTGATAACAAGCAAGAAAGGGACTTTGTACAATGTGTATCCCACTAGTCTTCAGCTGTCAGTAAAGACCTTTTAGAGTTGATTGGTAAAAACATCACTGAAAGTGCTGTGAGCCAGTATGTCGTCTTTGTGAACCACATGTGAAAGGTGGACTGCCTAGAATGGTGAACCACACACAACCACACACAAGTGGCTTGAGAATAACAGTATAACGCCAGGGTTAAGAGAAAAATGTGAAATTGTTTGTTATTCATTCCTATTATTACCTGTGTGATAAACTATCCCCTGGGCATTACCCACCCACATCCACAAGCGAAATTAGTTCTTATTCTCGTGCTATTGATGCCCTCCTTTTTTATTATTATCTTTGTTTGTAAAATAGCACTTTATTAACCTGTTTAGGATTCACAAATGCAAAAATTCCAAGGAAGTAAAAATATAAAAACTTTACATCCAAGACAAAAACAGACACGTTTCTTTATTTCTTATGCTCAGTATGTGGTGTAAGAAGTGACATGAGGACAAAAGCAAAGAATTCCAGACCAAGAAAGAGATTTATTAAGGAAGGTTTATTACTGTAAGTTTCTATCTGAGTGGTTGTTCAAACTTTCAATGTTTTTAATGTACATTGCAGAGATTTACAAATTTCTGCATTGTTCTGGGACTGATTCCCAGCAGATGTAGTAATAACTGTGCAGTTATTAGTTTGCCACAGTGAATTTAAGTGTGTGACTTTCATTAGCCATCAATAATGTTTCAAATGTCACTGATGAGATTTTTCTCAAACACTATTTGTTATTCAGATCGGCACTCGTTTCAAGCATTATAATGTTTAGCTGTATACATTTCAAACTAAATAAATGCATATATTCGATATTTTTGATTATGCATTCGTTGACTGCAGCATTGGTTACAGCTTAGCCTGAAGAATTCTCATAAAAATGTCTACCCAGTGAAATGTTTAATTAATACAGCATGCTTCATTATTTAAATGGTGTGTTGTGCAGTGCGTGGTAGATCCGTGTTGACACGAACTGCCACATCCTCTCAAAAACTGTTAATCAATTGCAAATTGCAGAACAGACGTAATTTGTTTTTTATTCTGAACTTTTCTGTGTCTGAAACAACAGTTTGACAGTTACTTAAAGTGCATCTGCACTCCCAGCATACTGTACCTTCTCCCTGTGTCTTTTCAGAGCTGACCCTCAGAAGCTGGATGCATTTATCATGGACAAAGCTCTGCTGGACTATGAGGTCTCCATAGACGCGGACTGTAAAACACTAACTGTTGGAAAACCCTTTGCAATCGAAGGTAGCACATACAGACTCATTATATAACACATTGTTTATTTTACAGAGCATAAAATGATACTGGATAGTGTGTTTGTGGATCAGTTAGAGTAGTGATGGATGGAGACTATTTTAGGTGAGTTTAGTCATTACTGGAATATATTCAAATTTATTGCATCGCAGCAATATTCACAAATATGTTTCAGCTTTTAATTATCACTTGATTTTAGGAGGGATTTCCGCATGACTGCAGACCAACTGAGCATGAGCGTTTTTAGGACAGACAATATCAATCACTGAACATTTGCACGGCAGTTAATCTTCTGGCTTTCAAAAGCTTACATCCTTCTCTGTCTACTGTTAATCTCTGGTCCATTTAGCAAGACTCTTCCTCCCACTGTAAAAAGGTTCCCATGGTGGTTGCTTCCATTACAGGCCACCACAGTCCCAGATTCCAGTGTTGTTGGTAATTACTTAATGCACCCCTAAGCCTTCAGGATACAACACAAATCAATCACTGTACTTCCTGTCGTGAAAAGGTACTTCTGTTATTGGCTATTGTTGGATTTGTCACCCTGGAATGCTTAGACATTCCAAGATATACTTACATTGTCAAGTGGTATTGCCAAAATTGCCAGGCCTGCCTTTCTACTCAACATTTTCTTCTATTTATCTATCTACTACACTTGTGGGGACATGGCTTTTATCGTTGAATTATAGGTTATACCCTTTGCTCCAAGGTTAGGGAGTAAGGTTAGGGCTAGGGTAGGTTAGAGTGAGGGTGATTAAATGAATGCAAGTCCACGTAATGTAATATAAGTGATGGAAACCAGACTGTGTGTGTCTTCTCTCTTCTAAAAGGCTATGGCATCGGCCTCCCTCAGAACTCTCCACTCACCTCCAACATCTCAGAGCTTGTTAGTCAGTACAAGTCAGATGGCTTCATGGACACGCTGCATGACAAATGGTACAAGGTTGTGCCCTGCGGGAAACGCAGCTTTGCTATGACTGAGGTAAGAACAGCAGCTCATGCTGGATTCAGCAGCACCAAATGCCTTGTTTTTATAGACTATAATTTCTATAGACGTTTCTGATAAATCCCTATTTTATCACCAACCACTGGTATAGCTCAAAGTAGAAACCGTATTTCAGTCACTATGCAAAACAGTTTCAGATTTCACTGACATTTTAGATTTCAGTACTTGAACATTGTGCATTACAGCTGAAGACATAATATATAGTAGCATGTAGTGCCCCATAGAAAAGTTCACCTATTGCCTTTTTCCTTTTTTAATAAACAATAGCCTTCAAAGCTGTCCTCACCCATTTCCCCTTTCTCTCTGGCTTTCATCTCAGAGCACTTTACCTGCATTCCCTCTACAACCTGCATGTACAGTAATTGCCCTCTTGGTTACTTAGACCCTGGCCCCTGACCCTCAAGCTGCTAACCAGGCTGTGTTCCCATAACTTCAATCCTAAGCGCTCCAGGGCCTGAGGTCACCTCTTGTCTGCTATTACAGTGTACTTAGCTCTCTTAACAGCCTAGCCGTGTCTTTACACAGCTGTGACTCTGGAATACTCAAAAGTGACTCATATCTCAGTACAGACTTTCTCTCCCCAATCACTTCATGTCCCCTCTCTGCCCAATCTTCATTCTTTATATGGATTATTTATTTTCTTAGCTACTGTGTGACAGGTTATATAAAAAAGTGTTGGCTGCTTACAATGATGTGTAATTAGGAAGAATTCATGGTGTGCATCTTTGAATGACAGTGTCACCTAAATGCCTCACACAAATGTAAATTACTGACTTATGAGTCTCGCAAATAACAGTGAACATTGCAGCGCCGCAGTTTCAGTGTCAGCGAAGAGGACAATTTTTTCTCTGTGTAACAGCTAGATGTGTCACAGATGCTATCTGCAGTAGCAGACATTTAAATTGCTCCAAGTACATTTTTGCAGCACCATGCCTCCACCTGCCTATAGTGACAGTAGAAGAGGTTGTCATTACGGGAAGACCAATATTTTGCTACATATGTGTGTCATATAATATTATATATTACTATTCCTGGTGTAGACCAGCTCCCCCACAGTATTTGCAGCACTATGCCTCCTGTTTTTGTTTTGGACAGTGTGCCAAAACCAAAAGAGCACTGGATAATATCAGCCAGAAATTAATGTGACATAAGCAATACATAAATTACTGGCATAGCTGGCTCAGTTAAGTCCTGCTCAGCCTTTTGTAGCAATCTTTTATTTCAACAAATTACTGCTTCAGCACCAGCAGCAAACCTGGTTTCCTGAAAAGATGAAAGATCTGATGGATTGGCATCAGTGAGGCGGCCAAACTCTCTGCCATCTCTCTGTCCCTCTAAAGACATTGATCCCCTTATTATTCAGTTAGCTAACAATAGGACTAATTAGAAATAAATTGTGATCAAAGTCATGTTGATTCAGTGTCATGTACTTAATTGGAAGCAAGTTTTTCTTTTTGTTAAATAGCAAAAGTATTAGAAGTGTAATCTAAAATAACTTCAGGCTGCCCAAACATACATGATTCAGGATTGTTCATTTTTATTATTAATATTTTATTATTGCACAAACAATTTTGTGAATGAGGCTTCTATAAACTGATATGCATATGCCATAATTGGAAATAAAATGACTTTGTTACTCCTTATGTTAAGATGTAAAGTGGAACCTTGTTTTGTCTGGATATGTGACAACCCGATGGACTATGATATCTAATTCTTTGCATCCTCTTCTTTATACTCTTCCCCCATGTGTCTCTCACTGTTTCTCTCCAGACGCTACAGATGGGTATAAAGCATTTCTCTGGTCTGTTTGTGATGCTTTGCGTGGGTGTGGCATTATCTTTACTGACCACTATAGCAGAACACATTGTGTACAAACTGGTGATCCCAAGGGTCAAGGAGCCACGCTTCAAATACTGGCTCCACACTAGCCAGGTACTGAACTCTAACACATAATGCCACAGTGAAGCACACTTTCAATTATTAGTTGTAACGCCAATACCAGCAAATGTATAGTGACTAATGAAGTCCATGTTTTTCCAAGTAGGTACAGTAGTATTAGCAATAAAGTGCATTTAGTGTTATAGCCTCTGCACATTTAGTGCCACAGATTTTATCGCTAACACACACACACACACACACACACACACACACACACTCTGCATGGCATGCCTAGCTTTTAAAGGTCTCAATTAAAAGCAGAACAATCATAAAGAAACGGCCAAATCATCTCTACAAACCACATGATAACTATTGTGTTGCTTGTTTACAGAGATTACACCGGGCCCTCAACTCAGTCTTCACCGATGATAAACTACAGACTGTTACCAAGCCAGAGAAAAGGTATTGTCCCTGTTTAATGTGTGTAACTGATTGAACTGAACATAAACTGAGCCAAGTGGTTTTGTAATTCTTAATGACCAATTTAGTAGAATTTGTTGTGGCCTGGGACTGTGCTGAGAGAGCTAACCCCCAAACATAAACAATGTATCTAAATTAAAACAACATCAAATACCATATAAAGAAAATGTTGTCATCACCATCAGAGTGTTACCTTATACCCTGATGGCCACTTGAAACAATAGGATTAGCTGTAATGTAAATTAATAATAATAATAATAATAATGAATACTTTATTGATCCCCTTGGGGAAATCATTGTTTGGACAGCTGCTAGACCTGTGTCAGCGCTACAGGGTGTCGGTGTCCACCTCGACATGTAACCTGGTGGGACTGGGAATCGAACTCTACACCCTTGGGTTTGAAGGCGACTGCTCTACCCACTGAGCTATCATGCCGCCCATGATTACATAGTAAAAATACTGCCCTAAAAACAGTGCTCTACCTGAACTAATGCAATGTTCCCAATTAAAAAATGTTTATATAATACCAGAAAGTGGCTGACAGATACCGTGCTTAATTCTGGGATATAAAAGTGGTTCTTGAGCCCACATGTAATAATCTTTATCCACACTACACATGCACACATCAATGGAAGACGTCACCTTGCCAGACTTAAACAGCTCATTGGCCAAATTATCAGATAGAGAATAAGTGACATCAATTAACATTCCAGTTAAGGCACTCCTTTTTTAAACACACACTAAATAGCATGGGCAGTATTTTGGAAGCTAATTTTCAGTAAAGGATAAAGCAATAATCTCACGCTGGCGTAACAAAGTATCGTTCGGTGCAGTGGGTGAGAGAGGGAGGAAATCACGACAGCTTCTTTTCTTTTTAAATATTGCATGGGTGGCCATTTTGACACCACTGTGACACAAGTGTGTGTCACATTGTGGTATCCCACCTCTACCAGAAGTTCAGGAGTTTCCTGCATGTTAACAACAGCTGTAAATGACATACATTATAGAAATGTACTATTCTTCACTTTTACAATAAGAAATAATACAGTGTCTAAATATAGGGCCTGGTATCTGAGGCAGGGGAAGCTTAATGACCTAAGAAGAGATCAAATTGACCCTCAAATCTGTGAAGGAGTTTCATTTTATCACTACGTATGAAGATTTCTTGCACCTCACCCAGAGGGGACACTCAGGTTGAGCACTTAAGTACACATAATAATTGTGGAGCCAGGGCCATGTGAGGGATGCCTGTAGCAATGAGGGTAGATTACCTACTCTTGCATAATTACTCACTTTTCAATTATTCAACCAAGCTCTTCTGCATCTTGTCTGTACACACAGAGTCAGAAATTTTTACTGTTATATCTTCAGGGCCCTACAGACATCTATGTTTTGCTAATGTTGTACTGAAATAGATTGTTCACTACGGTTCCAGCCTAGAGTCAGTTACTAAGTCTGCAAACAGGACGCAGGATAGACCAGTTAAATTAGAGAAATTAGAGCGCTGTAAATAGTTGAGAGATAAATGATGAGGAGAAAGTAGCCTGAATTGCACCTGCGTACACACCGTAGTTTCTGGCCTCTTGATGTACACACAGAGCTGTTTTTGAAGTAGAAACCGAGAAATCGACTGATTTCAGTGAGATTGAGTGTGACATTTTGGACTTTTCACACATTACATAGCTAAATTATTTATTTAAAATGCAGCGGTTAATGCTTTTTAAAACATGTGCTCAAATAGGAGTAATTACCCCGAGACTTAAGGCTTAAGATTTCTGATTATAAAAACCACACTGCAAAATTTCTCTCTCTCTTATTCCAGCTATGATGTAAGCACAGGTTCCTTCTTATCAAAAGGTCCATATATCATTTTGAGATGAAACTCTTTTCATGTTCTCATATTCTGATGGCTCATCCTTGAGCTTCAGGTCTCTATGATGTCAGGAGTATCTCATTAAATTCTTCTTGTCACTTTTTTATCATCTGAAGAAATACTTTGGATTCAAAAAGTACTTCACTTAGGTTGCATTCATGTCCAGGAACTTGTTTTTCTGCACCTTTAATGAAATCCTGGAATTTCTTTCAGTTTGCAGATATGGTCCAATAGATGTGAAGAGTTTGTTTAAGAGAGGAAAACAAATGTGTAAGTTTCTTTTGTAAATCAAGTTGGAACCATCCATTAAAGTATAGCAGTAAACATTAAAGTTGACAAACCTTCTGGGGCACTGGGTAATGTTCTCATTTTCAGTGATCGGGTGCAACAAAGTCTATGCATTGTGTGAGAACATTACCATTTAAATTCAATAGTAATATTAAGTTTGCTAGGACTTCTTGTGAATATAAATTAGCTAAATGCTGCCTTTGCCTTTGTGTTTGTTTCTTTGGATACAAACGGAGTTTCCCACACATAACTTTACTTTGTGCTATGTTGACTTAATTTTGCGTGATTATTTTCATGGTCAGAATAGTTGATTTGTTACCTGAGTGAACGATGGCTGGTAGTTCTTCTAGGTTTTTGTGTCTTCATAGGTACAGTGACTTTGCTTTGAGGTTAAATATTTATGTAGTTTGGGGTTCCAGTGTAGGAGTACATGAAACGTGATCATCAAGAGTAAATGAGTGAATATGAAGGCAGAAGAAATTCTGTAAAATGGACACTGATTGCAGTGCAGTGAGCTCTCCTATTACACTTGAGAACTACATAAAGAGAAAGACTATGTTTTTATCTCCAGTGATTGGTGATGTGTGTTTATGCCTGGAGAGAATATTTTGTTTGTGATGTTGTGTCGAACTGACACTTCACGCTTGCAAGTCATGTTACTGCTGCTAGTGCTCATTAGCTTAAAGATGATGAAAACCTCTAGGATGGATGGCAAAGGTTGGTGGGATCATTTGAGGGAAATTAATTGGACTGGATTTGTCTTCCACAAGACTTTAACAGTAAAGTTTTTCAGATTCATTAAAAATTGAAAATGCATAACTACCTTATTTGCAGTATATTTTACCTCTAACATTCTGATGGGTGTCAGTGATTTTCACCAAATCCCAAAATACTTAAATCAGCTATAAATTGCAGCTACTAACTGTAAAATGTGTTAATCCAGACTCTTAACCTGCTTGTCTGACCTTCATTGCCCAGAAATATTAAAAACATCTTAACATCTTACTTTATTTGAGTGAAAGAGAGAGAGATGCCATCTGATGCATTATTCTTATAGGATTAAGAAATGCTTCAGATGATAAACAAATCTGGCACAAAAAAGGGCTTCCATCTTATATTTGTGTCTCTGCTTGTGTCATATCTACAGGTGCAATGAGGGAAACAATCAGTCAGCATCTTGGAATCCTGCAGAGTCCTCCCATTGCAACAGGCGCAGGGTCCTTCCACAAGAAATGCAGAATGACCTGGAACGACTGCCCTCCCAGGATCTTCCTCCTCCACCTCCTCCTTCTCCCCTACCTCATCCCCATTCTATTCCCCTATTAGAGAAACACCTGCCCATAGTGACCACTTCAAATGGCCGCTCTGACCTATTAGGGCGGGCGCTGGGACAAGGATTGGTGCCAGGACTGGGGGGCTCTGGACAGGGCATAGGACAGTGCCGGAGCTTATCTGCAGGTGACTGTGGCCCAGGTGTGGTTGCTGGCCGGAACCCACTGGTTCAGGAGCTGTCAGAACTTGAGGGTCAAATCCTTGTAATCAAGCAGCAGCTGCAGTCAGCCATGAGGAGAAAGAGAGAGCTAGAACAGTATCAATCAGAAAACCAGCGAGCAAACCAGACTGCACCAAGTCAAGCTACGACACACCAGTCTAACCAGTTTGCTCAGTATACACAGTCAACCCAGCAGACTAACCAACACACAAACACACTACCAGAGTTCTGAAGCATTTCTAATCTCTTTGAAAAACCTAGTGAGTAATGGAACTAGTTCCAAAACCGCATTTATTAGGTTCTGGAAAAGGATCCTTGCCTGAGTTTTGGAGAAGGAAGCTTCACTGCTTTCTGGAAGGAGCATCTTCTGGGCTCAGGAGTTCCCCCGCCTGCTGGACTGAGACATTCTTCAGGGATCAGATCTTACTCTGTAAATCCAGTAGGATATTTCCTGACTTCTGGAACATGAGATTTGAGTAAATGAGAAGCACTGGACAAAGGTGAATCAGAGATCCTGAAACAAATCCGTTTTAACTAGCTTGTTGTTGTCACTGGAGAGCTGTGCCACCCTTTTCCTGTCTGAACCTCCTTTGCCGCCTGTTTCTGATCCTTCCATTTTTTTCTTTTTCCTGCATTCCACTTTGTCTCTACTATCCCACCTGTCCCTTCCATTTAGGCCTCATCTCTTTAAGGGTACATATTTGCCTGCCACGATGAAGCTTGATCTTAGATATGAAGAATCTTTGGTATTTAAGCTTAATGAGCTAATCCACCTGAGTTTTAATTTTAGACTCATAGAGAGTGCAAATGACCCAAGGATTAAACCCAGCCGCTTCAATCTATATGTCTTTGTGTCTTGTTGAAACCTTTGAGAGGTAAAGAGAAGGAATACATCTGCTGGCGATTGGTTGATTTTACTACTGACGCCCTGATATTCTGGTCTTTGACAGCATTTAATTTAGCTCAGGGCATTTCTTCCTGGTAAGCCTTCTGAGGGTTGGTGGGCTGTTACAATTGGCACAAAAAATGTCTCAGAGTTTTAACAAGACACCTTAATATTCACGAAGGACATTTTGTTGGCACTGTGTGGTGAAATATAGGACAATACAAAGTCTTATTTATGGATCACTGTATAATGTTGTCCTGCACTTCACTGATGCACTAAACAAAGTTGCATTATCTAACTTGTCAGAGTTCGAGTTATGATCTAGGTGTTTTTCCTTTGTTAAAATGGCTTCAGGGCTACAACCAACAGAGGATCTGAATGAGTAAAGAGGTATGCTACTGTATTTCGCTGTCAAAATAGTAATAAAGCTTTTTCAGCTTTTCCTCGTCATGGATTCTAACAGAATGTTTTTGAAGAACCTCTTGATATCATACTTGATATCTTGTAACATCACAAACGAAGGATTTTTATTAGTGTTGCAGTAATATGGTAGACCACTTATCGTGGATTGATTCTTTTTTTAACACAGTGTTAAAATTGTTGTTTTACCTTGCTTACATGTTTCGGCTGTTTAGACACACAGAATGAACACTCAAGAAAAGACCACTTATCGAACTCTGACATGTTATCTAATTATAACATACACAACTGATCACTCTGAAACAGTCATGAAACCTTTCTGTTTGGGTTTGGATGTGTTCTGTTATTAAAAAATTACCTCTCTTCTTTGCACTCAATATAAATGAAGCCTTTTTTAGTCCTACTGAAACTGTGAGATATATATATATATATATATATATATATATATATATATATAAATATATAAATATGTATGTATGTATTGTAAATAAAAACAGAATGCTAATATAAATATGGAAAGCCAAATTTTATTATTCAAATGATATAAAGTTAGATATTTTGCTTGTGGCTTTTCATGAAAATTATTTTTTCATTTAGGATTTCATATTTCCCCAAGGGGATCAATAAAGTATTCATTATAACAGAATCATGTCTCAAAAAAGTTGGAAAGGGGCAAAAGGAGGCTTGAAAAGGGAGTGGTATAAAAAAGCTATAGTTCGAGGAACAATTTGCAACTAGTAAAGTCAGTTGGCAACAAATGAGTAACATGACTGGGTTTAAAAAGATTATGTTAGCACTGTTTCAGAAGTAAAGATTGACAGAAGATTACCAATCTCACTAAAAAGGCAAGGTGAATTCTGAGAAAGTAAGTTCCTCAGCTTAAAATTGCAAAGATATTAGATGTGATACATCACCAACTACAGTACATGATATAATGAAAAGATTTAGGGAAACTAGAGGAACCTGTGGAGGAGACATGGTTATGACCTTCGTGGTCTTAGTCAGCACTGCATCACAAACATGTATGATTCTGTAAAGGAAATCACGGGGTCAAAACAGGGTCAGAAATATTTCCAGAAATTATTGTCACTGAACAACATTTGATTGCACTGGGGTGCATTAATGTAAATGACATGGGTAAATCCCGGTTCTGCATCAATTACCTCTTCATAGAGGTAGAGTCTGGGTACTGAACTGGCCTGCCAGCCCAGAACACAGAATACCTATAGTTTGATTACTAGAATCCAGTATCAAACAAGAATGGTACAAAATTGTATGGTCTCCTCAGTCTACAGATGTTTACAGGCTGTTATTAAAAAGAGAGATAAACACCAATGAGACTGTCCCAACTTTTTCGAGGCATGTTGCCATCATGAAATTCAAAATGAGGCAATTTTTTCATGAAATAGTGTGTCACTTTGAATATTTGATGTGGCTTCAATTTTCTGTCAAGAATAATATTAAGGTTTTGGAGATTTCCATATATTTGCATTCTGTGTTTATTTACAATTTGCACAACGTTTCAACTTCACCAGACCCAGAGTTGTAATGTACAAATGAGAGAGGATAATGTGACACACAAGTATTTGTTCTCTGTGCTTATTGATCCAATCATTATGCTTCCATATCCTGAAACAGCTTTTTTTAGAAAAGCTAAATGTTGTATGTTCCTGAATGGCAAGTGACTCAGATAAAGACCAGAAGCTTAATCAGCAGAATGTCAAATACTCCTGCACAAGGATTTATGGGGTTTACTCTCTCTCTTCTGAGATAAAGAGAGATTAGTCTATGAAACTACTGGCAACAAGCATGTTTCAACACACTGTATTTATTTTTGTTGGCCATCAGGATACACCTGCAGTTACTTTGTGTAATCTAAATAGATCTCACTGTGGTTTAAAGATCACCCTGCTGTGTTCTGCTGCCTGCCTTGAAATGAAATTTGGTTGTAGCACTATTCGTTACTCATATTGCTAGGCGAAAGCAATTTGGACAGGGAGGCATTTTCAAAAAGGCAAATGATGACATTTTATAAACACATGGCATACTCAAACAGTGCCATATACACACACACATACACAAACAGCCCCTATCTTTTTAGCCAGTGTGTCTGCAGGCTAAGCGCAGGCTGTCGCAGCTGAAATGAATACCTGACAGGGCAAAAGTGCCAGCGCACCGGCTGAGCCATCAGCTTTCTTTGTGTCCATGTGTGCATGTGCACTTTGCTTAGCGTTGACATAAACATCACTGAAGTCTATGTGGTCATAACAGGATGAATCAACAGAAAAACTAAATAGGAGTCTGGTTTTAGCACATCTGTGCTCATTCTAATCACTTGTCCGCGTAGCGTGTGCAGCCGGACAAGAGCGCAGCATGAAAGGGCTGCCTCGCTGGATGTGACACAGGAGAAAGGAATTAAGTTAGATTCATATAGACTTTGTGGAGGCCTGTCTAAACATAGGTTCACTACAGCATTAAGCTTTTCTCCTGGCTCAAGGCGACACACAGGCTTCTGCTTTCAGCTAGGTATCTGTTTCTATCTCCTATCATTTCACGCTCAGTTTATCAAAGCACTGAAATAGTTCTGTAAGGCCCTTCTCTAAACTTCCTACCCAGCTTCAGAATAACCAATTTAAACATGCAGATGTCCAATCAAGAAACTAATATACTGACTTCTTAGGGAACATCCGCAGCTGTTCCTGTCCAGCAGATCTGCACGCTTGCTCCTCTCAGTTACTGCTTTTAGTTAAAGCATTCATCCATCCATCCATCATCTCCCGCTTTATCCGCAGTCGGGTCGCGGTGGGTGCTGGAGCCTATCCCAGCTGTCTTAGGGCGAGGGTACACCCTGGACGGATCGCCAGTCCCTCACAGGGCCAACACATAGACATACAGAAGAACAACCATGCCCACTTACATTCACACCTAAGGACAGTTTAGAGTGACCAATTAACCTAACATGCATGTCTTTGGACAGCAGTCTGACATAAAAGAAAAACATCAAGACCAAATTGTTGTTACTGACTATTTTATTTGTGGACAAACTATGAAAAAAATATAGCAGCATTTCAAATTAAATGCTTTTTTTTGTTCCCAAAGTAAAAGACAATAATCACAATGATAATGAGTATATAATGTATAATTCAAATCATGAATATCTATAAAACATCATGACTTCTCTCTTCATGCTGGGCATATCTTCCAATAGGAAATGGAGTCACAACATTGCATCACAATCCACTGGTGGGTCAGGGAGGGATACCTCAAGGAGGAAAAGTGAAGCAGGAGTCATTGGCCCATTAGGGGCTAGCCAGCACTTAAGTCAGTCAGTTGCATTCCTTATATAATATATATTTATAAGGATGTCTTCCATTGGGATTTCTGTGTAAACTTAATTGTAAAGCCATACTTGTGAAATTTTCAGGAAGATCTGGCACAGGCTAGCCCCACTGGACCTCTGTAGAGGAATTCCTATCAACATCACAGTGAGTCAGGAAACTGGGCTGAACCACACTCATAGTGAGCATTTTAACCACATTTTCATGATATTTTCATGATAATGCAGCACTGCAAGCGCTGAACCCTATTTTCTAAGTCACAGGATGTCACTGACTCTTCCTGTATTTCCTCCAAAGGGAAGAAGGATTGGGTTGTTCCCCAAAACACCTAAACTGATACAAAAACATATCCAGGTTTACAGCAGGCAAATAGGTCCAAATGGATCATAATAATCATACAGATTAACAAAAATCTTTACAAAATATGACCCGACATGGTCAATTAATGTACAGAAGCATATAATAAAAAGAATGTTTCTGTCTTTTTTCTGTACAAATGACAAACATCACAGAACAACAACATCGATATTTCTTTTTCTATTGCAGACTTTTCAAGGGAGATAGATGTGGCGATCAACAAGGCGTTTCACCTGACAGGATGTGATGTAAAATAGAGTGAGTCATCTGACAGGAAGTGTGCAGGTTGAACAGGATTATGGATGTATTAAGAGAGCTCCGTAGACTGCTGTCACTCAGCCTTTCAGTCAATCATAACACCACAATGACTCTCAACTCAAACAATGAATCACATTTAGTAGTTTGAATTTTTAATCCATGGAGGTTTTATGTTTGTTAAATTTAGCCACATATAGAATTGACGTTTCATTTTTAATTGGGTCACTGCAGTGTAAAGTTTAAGGGCAGAGTAGGAGTGTATGGGACCAGTAAGAGTGGGGAGGACACTAATGTCTGGCAAGCACTTTTCACTGAAGTTCCTGTGTCTCGTCTTTGAGTCTGGTATCCATTTCTTCTTAATACATCCATGGCCAGGATAGGCTACAGCACTCGCTCATACAAAATGTACAAAACACTGTCCTCTAACTACAAACAGCACACCTTAAAGGAAAGAAAATGCCCCATGTTTAAAATGGTTTCAGGTATTTGGAAAAACAATCTGTGCTTAAAAAGTTTACATGTGGTATTTTGCCACCGATGTAATCTGTGCCTTGTCAGGCTGAACTAAGCATAGCCTAACTAAATGAGAACCATTGAAAACACAGTGTATTTTGTTCCCCCAGGTGATTCAAACAGATATCAGGAGTGTATTTTGTTAAGCATTCGGAGCCACGTGGCATGCGTCCTCATCATTGTGTCTGGAAGTGCTGTGGAGACGCAAACGTGACCCGGTGCTGTCCCCTTAGTCATGTGACCTCCGTCATTGATGCCGAGTGGTTCTAAAGTTTATGTGGGAGGAGGAATGGGGAAAAAGATATGAGGATTGAGAGAGAAAGTAAAGAATGGAAGGGATGAGGAAAAGGTGTGGAAATGCAAAGGTAGAGGTAGTCATTGTCAGCCAGTGAAAACAGTGCTCTGTGTAAGATCTCTGTGCATTTACAAAAAGGATAAGGGTGTCGTGCAAAATGTCATGCCTGTATGTTCTTCTGAGCTTATGTCATTGCTTTTCGTAGAGGGAAATAAAGCACGAAAGTAAGAAATAAAGAAAGAATTACAGAAATAAAATGAAATGAAAAAGGAAAGAAAGAAAGAAAAGAAAGAAACAAAGAAAGTAAAAACATAACAATGTAAATAAATTAAATAAATACATTCTTCTTGTTGGTTTATTGGTTTAACACCCTTCCTCTAAAATGATGCTGAGTATATGCTGATTGTAGAAAATTAACAAATATATTAGGACATGAAAAACTTAGAGTAACAGCAAACCAAATTCCAGTACACTAAATTTAATGTATCTGGAGACAGGATTTTTGTTTTAAGCTGAAGGCCTTGAGGGATCACCATTAATTAATGGTAAAAGATAATGGACATTAAAGAGATGAAAGATTGTGAGATTCCAGGTTTTTAGCTACCTGTGCGCTGAGGGTCTCCAGAGGACTCTCTACACGGGGAAAAGTCATTAGAGGCAGGCCACGATAGTCTTCAGGCTTCTGCTTTACTGCCGAACTGTGGACACCTTTGAAGTTGTTCACAACACATATACCCTGTGGAGTATGAGGACAGATTGACAATGACACAAATGATGGAGGTGAAATTTACTGATTCGGTCTTAGGAGAATGAGGTTACTCTCAGCTCTAACTTTCTGACATTCGTTACCAACCTGTGAACAACAATGCATCCCCATTTTAAACATAAATCAATTACACATTTCTGTGACAACTCACATTAATGTTACAACAAGTATAACGAGTATGAGACTACAGACATATAGTAAGATAAAATGACGATGTACAAGAGGCATTTTTGAGGAAAAGAAATAGCTTTTATTTACATTTGAGCAAAAAGTGTCAGGTCCAAAATTATTCATTCCCTTCACAAAGTGTCAAAGTCTCTGGGAAAATCCAAAGTTCTATACTTAATAGTTCCAAATAGTCCAAGCTGCTCTAAAGCATCCTAATTACCCTGATTAATTGGGAACAGCTGTTTTAATCAACTCAACAGGTGAAAAACAGCAGCTCTCTGCAGTTGGTTTGTGGACAGTCACGGCTAAGACAAAGGAGCTCAGTGAGGGCCTGTGGCTGCGCATTGTCGCTGCTCACAAGTCAGGAAAGGGCTACAAGGCCATCTAAGGGTTTTTAAGTTCCAGTGGCTACAGTGCAAAGTATTTTTAAAACTTGGCCCTGGACACCAGTGGACATTTCAGCATGACAATGACCCAAAACACACAGCAAAAGTGTGAAGAAATGGTAGCAGACAACAACATTAAAGCCCAGCCTGAGATACTTTAAGTTCACATCATTAAGTATACTTTGCCTAGTAAGTATACTTGTGTTTATTTTCTTCTATACTACTATATTAATACTTCTTGGAACTAATTTATCCCACTTTTTATAATATAAAATAAACCTTTATATATACTTTTACTTTATTATAAATGTACTAATTACTTTCCTTTACTTTACTTTGCTTGGCAGGCGCTTTTATCCAAAGCTACTTAAAAGGAGCTAATAAAGAGTAAGACCAACCAGAAGTAAGAGTTTGTGTGTAATGGCCACGGAGAAATGCTTTCTCCTTATCCTTACTGACTAATGCTTCTCACATTTTGTGTTTGTGCAGGTGTCTGACTTGTTGCAACCGGTCCAATTAATCTAAGATAGCACATCCATGGTGCAGCCACAAAGGTTTGCTGTGTTGCCTAGTACATTCTCAATAGCATTGGAGACACACCAGTAAGTGGGCATTTATGGCCTGCACACGATATGCCCTCGGTCCACCCCAACCATCTCCTTGCGATTTGCATAACATCAATAAATGTAGCATTTTAGTCATTTGCAAATTTCATAGCATCACAACATTATAACATTTCCTAAAAAAAACCATTATGGCTGCAGTTTAATTGAACAGAAAGATCATTTTCAGGAGATAGGCTTGCTGAGTGACTGTGAGGGACCGAGCAAGTAGGCACGAGGACACAGGTGAATCTTTCAAAAATAAGTGGCTTTTTATTTAGTCTAAAGTAACAAAGAAATTGTAACAAATTATTTAAGGTCTGGGCCCATAAAAGAGGCCAACAAAACATAAGTAAACT
>JAUMHF010000014.1:12456632-12479650 GCA_032359275.1 Microctenopoma steveboyesi | reverse complement strand
GATAAACCACAGTTAAGTTATTTTTTAACAAGGGGGGCAATCACTTTTTCACACAGGGCCATGTAGATTTGGAGTTTGTTTTCTCCCTTAATAACGTAAACCTTCATTTAAAAACTGCATTTTGTGTTCAAATATGTTATCTTTGACTAATACTTAACGGTTTTTGATGAGCAGAAATGTTTAAGTATTACAAACATGCAAAAGAATAAGAAATCAGGAAGGGGGCAAATAGTTTTTCACACCACTGTATGTATTTATTTTCTTCTGAATCTCAGTAGAATTCTTCTCACCGTCAGGTAAACAGCAGAGTAAACACTCAGCGAAGCATCTTTGGATGGGAATGATCGCCGGGCGTTCTCCACAATGACAGGGTTTCCGGTGCAGATGTTACCATTGACGATAAACTGGTGATTAAAACGACATTCTGTGCCAGTGTAATTGGGTTTGCAGACAGACAGGAAGTAAGGTGAGAGACCTCCTGTTACCACCTGGCCCGCATTGACAAAGATATCTGTTGCGAAGAGGCCAAACGCAAACACACCTGGAATACACAGAAACAGCACAATGAAAATTAAAGGTAACACTAACACATAAAAGGAAGGGTGACACACACTTCCATCTCACATCGGTGGTTGCTTTTTAGCATATAATCTCCAAGTTATAATTTGGCTTCTAGATCAATCTGAGCTGCACCTGCATCTTGTGTATCCTTGTCCCTTTCTTTTTGTTTTTTGTCAGTTTTGGAACATATACAGGTGTAAATATACAGGACAGAGAACTGTTGGAAAAAGTTCTCAAATGTCAAATGATGCTAAAAAGAAGTAAACAACAGTCTTTGGCAGTCCTTGTGCCTTTCAAAGAGCAACAGCAGATGGGGAAAGGAGCATAAGACGTAAATTAAAACAGTATCTACTATGAATGATTGCACTGACAGTTTTAGCCCACCAACCCTGACCAGTGTCTGTGTCTGCATTCCTTTTGCTATGAAATATGACTGTTGATTATCTAGCCTGCTTAGCCATGAAATTACTCTGCTTTGTATTCTCATCCAGGGGGGCTGCAGGGGGCTGAGGGGAGGGTTTGGTTGACTATAAGAGGGACACCATTGTGTGAAGGACATGGAGTGAAAAGAGGGAAATATAAATAAAGTGAACTGCCTAATAATTTGTGGTGATTTAAAAAATATGAACAGTTTAGTTCTGATCATGCCAGGCAGGCCCAGCAGGCAACCTTCTTTATTGAAACAGTTAAAGAGTCACGCAGCGGAGCAGCCCTGTTTGAATATTGTTATACTGTATGTATTTATGTTCCTCAAATTCAGTGACTAATGGAGATTTAGAGAAGCTGCAGCAACAGTAGTACCAGATCCCAGATCCTCTCTATAAAGAATTATTGATATCTGCTGTCAATTTGCCATGTTTTTCATGAAAAAGTTAATTTAGTCGAAATAAGATGTTTGACTCGAGAAAAAAATTATACACTGCTAGTCAAAGGTTTGGACACACAAAGAAATAAAAAAAAGTAATTGTTAACATTGCGAGACAACCAAAACCTTAAATGCAATTAAATAACACAGTACAACTCTACTGCCCACTATGATCTAAATAACCAACATATAGTATTATCACATTTCTGAGAGTTTCAGGAAGACCAGCTGTTACATCAGGAGAGCCGAGGCCGTAGAAGAGCACAAACCTGACAGCAGGATCAACATCTGCTCCTGTGAGCAAGGAGCAAGAAGGAGGAGCACTTTGAGTTCTACAAAATAACCCCCAGCAAGCTACTGGTTTTTAAACTGACAGGATCAGACTCCATGAGGTTGGCATGAGAGTATAATGTCCTCTAGCACGACCTGTGCTCAAAGCCCAGCTCTGTGCAGCTCCGTCTGCCGGGATAGGCAGGCGTGTCACTGGCTCTCATTTCTGTTCACAGATGTGAAAATGTCAGAAGACGCTGTGTTGAATGGTGTTCTGCATGTAACGTCACTGAGCATGATCAGTTCGATGCTGGCTCAGGGATAGTCTGGGGATGCATATCCTTGGAACGCTGCACAGACCTTCATGTCATAAGTCAATATCGTGACTGCTGAGAGGTCCTCCTGAATCCTTAGAGTCACTGTCAGACATTTCAATAGTGCAGTGGACCCTGGCTTTCTCCTGGTGCAGAACGATACCTGGCCTTGTATGGCCAGATTGTGTGGACAGTTATTGGATGGCAAAAGCTTTGATGTCATTGACTGGCCCTCCTGTTATCCTGACCTAATTCAACTGAGGGCCGTTGGGTCATTATATGTCTTGGTGCATCTGACATCATTGAGAGCAACCATAGGCTGTCCAGGAGCTAACTGATTCTCTGGCCAGAGAACCCCAAGGACACCTTCCACAGACTCATCAGGAGCAGTGTCTGAATACAGCTCGATGACTTCTGTTATTACTGATCATTGCTGCATAACTTTTTTTTCAAGAACCAGTGTGGGATTTTAGTATTCCCTTATTTTTTTGAGCCAGTGATACTTTCAACATGACAATGTGTCATGAAGCGCAATTACAACATCAAATCATACCAGCATTTTGTATGTAAACAAATGTAACGTAAAAGGATACGTGCACACATGTTTGACGTGTGTCAATCTTTAAAACATCATCAACATGAGTTGGCAGTCTGAATGTTTCGCATGGCAAGTTTCTTACCTATGAAGCGTATGATGCGGCGAATGAGGGGGTTGAGGTAACAACAGTCTCCTGTCACAATAGTTTTTTCTTGGGCCAGGAGAGCTTCCCTTGTTGATTTCATTACATACATAGACACCTCTCCGATGAAAATCTACAAACACACAAAAAAAACATACAAAACGGCGACAGAAATATGAGGAGATTAAGAAAGATCCAGAAATGAAAATACAAACAATGCAATGAAGAAAATAAACACAACGTTTTGCATCCTATTAAAAGAGAGGCACATTTCCCCGTGTCCAGCATGTGCACACGAACCAGTGTCTTAATGCAGCCTTTCTTCAAATCTATTGTGTGGACATGAGGTCTAATGGAAATGAAAACTGGTGCTGGACAGTCAAAATAAAACTCATTAGTTTGCCTTGGGTGATGAACTCTTTTTCAAAAATATAGTTGAGCCTTTGTGTATTTCTTCATAAAAGGGCTTGTTTTAGCCCCAGGAAAAAAAAACAAGCCCACCCCCTGTACAACTCCTCATGAATGCATTTTTCCCATCAGCATCTTGTTGCGAATGCAATTATTCTATTTCTTTATAGCTACAGCAAGAGCGATTTTATGTTGTCATGTTGGTGACACCCCCCCCACCCACAAAAAAAGAAGACTTAGAGAGAGGGACCGACAGTCACATAAAACGGGTATAAATGTTTTAAAGCAGCACTGGATTCAGACCTGTCTGGGTTTATCAGCATGAAGGAAGCTGGATTAATATTTTCAAACACTCCTTTTCATTCCCTCTGAATGATGACTGACATAAAGCATGAAAATACTGTAAGAAACGATCATCAAATGCATCATGAGAGAAAATCCATCTTCTGATGTTTAATGACCTAGAAACATCTGTCTGCAAATGCAGCATAACCAAGAAAGGCCTTTATGTTCAAACAAACCGTAACTTCAAATAGACAGATACTGCTAAGCAATGGTTATGACAAATCAAAATGTATTTTGCTGAAGAGCGTTGGTGCAAACACTGACCAACATAATTTCATCCAGATCCTTCAAATGCTTTTGATAATTTCCTGCTTCCTAAAGGCTGATGTTAACATTTTAAAATGACTAGAAATTGCCTTGAATTATTTGTTTCACTAGAGTCTGCTTCAGCACTGGGAAGGTTACCCGCCACTGCTTGATCATCTTATTTCCGCCCCTCTTGTCCTTTATATAAATGTCATGAAAACTGACTGAAAACAGCCATCTCTAAATGTTTGTTGTCGTCAGAAACCTAAGACATAACCCGGCATTCAGCTGACACGGTTACATCAGAGGAGAGAATGGAAAGGTTAAACACCAGACATGGAAAAAGAACATGCAAACCTTTCACAGGCTGCCTTATTCTTCAGGAGTAGTTTGCAGGAATAATAACAAACTTCTACTACATATGTAACCTCGATAACACTGACCCCTCTGTCAGCATAACACATCTATGGGTGCACAGGTCTACAACTAAATAAAATACTGTACCTGTGACATTAAATGTGCCCACAGTATTTAAGAGAACATTTTTTATGCATGTTACCCTTTTTTATTCACACATTAAATGTGACTGCAGTCCCCTGTGGAAAACTATAAATGATTCATGGTGCAGTTCATTTTACCATACTGACTGCCAAAAGCAGAGAATTTTTGATCAGAAACTGGTCAAGCCCAGAGCCTGAGGCAGCACAAAACTTCTTCTGGTTGCTACAGTTTACGAGCCGTTTCTATGACGTGATCATCTTTTCAAATCCTAATAGCAAATTAGTGTTAGTGATACAAATTAAGTATTTACGGAGATAAATGTAGTTAGAAGTTAAAATATTCTCTATTGTTCACCACACTTTACTGTGTATGCATTCATCCTTTTACCGGGAGCAATTCTACTATAGTGTCGACTATAGTGGATTTGGGTTAAATGCTTCTGGATATCTTCTGCAGGAAGTGCCCTTCAAATCACCCCCTCGCCGAATTCTGCAGTAAGGCGTTAGACTGACTTATGGTACCGTCTTACAGCTCAGGTCTTCTGTCCAGCAACTTAACCATGCATCAAACAGGAGGAAAAAAAAGTTGAATAGATGCACAGTTAGCAACTAAAGACCAATGCAGAGTAAATGCAGACCAAAAGAAATTATAAACCTAAACGATTTCATTCATTCAGTAGATTTGACGCCATAAAATTGCTAACGCTGCATTGTGTCGGCTCTAAATATGTGTAAATAAGAAACAGTTTGCCAACTCACAACACATTTGTCATGTTTCGAACTTAGATACTAAAGTAGAAAAAGTAATAATATTGTTTTAATCTCTTCATAACGAGAGGATTGTTTTCAATACTGATTCCAAGACACAGCCTCCCTAGTTAAGTTTGGCAGAAATGCACCTCAGCTTTTGAAAACATTTATTAGGATGGTAATAATTGGCCCTGAACATTAGTGAAATGCCGGTTTCTATGGGGCCCACTCTGGCAGCAAGAACATCATACTTTCATTCTCCTGGCTATAAGGGTAAGACATGTCCATGGATGAATAGGTTTATAGACTGCTGCATGAGAACGACCCATCTAACCTCCACAGCCTCCAACACTCAGCATAAATTACTGCCTCTCTGCTAATTGGCCAGCGTCCCAGGACTGTCATCGTTAATTCTGATTGGCCACCTTTCTGGTTTATGATGCATGTGGAGACAGAGAAATATATACAGTGTCAAGCACAACGTAAGCACCTGACACAGCACTATAAAAGGGCACAATTAAAAACTCTGGGATAGCATACACGTTGATAAAGAGATTACAAAGGTGAGCACGGGCATAATGTCTATAGTCACAACCTGGGAGTTGGGCAAAGGGATTGAGAGATGAGGAATTTCAACTTGTTGGACACCCTGAAGTGTTGATGTGTCTTCACACCAAAGAAATACAAAGAGTAAATGGGTTGGTTTTATATGTCCTGTGAAAGTAGCAGTAATTTAGACTTCACCTCACTGTAACAGGTTCGTAACTGAACAGTGGTTAAAACCTGACAGCAATTGACGAAATGTCCCGCTTATCAAACATATAAAATTAGGAGGCACAAATTATATAAAACTAGTGCTGGACAGCGATTAGAAAAATTTAATTGCGATTAATCGTGTAACTTTTCTGCGATTAATCGCACTGTTACGGGCAAAATGTGATAATGGACTAAAAAGTAGTTTATTGCACATGTTGATTTTAAAAGTTCTGCTCTACGAAAGAAGTGTAATAACACTTTGCACATTAAAAAGATACATCTCCATATTACAGACATTGTTTGATCTAGGGATCAGCTGATCGCCCTAAACCCAGCCAGCTTGTCTGACAGACATATGGACATATCAGCTGAAATCTGGAGAAAAACACACAATGAATTCTATCTCTATATGGTCCCGTAACATTTGCTAGTCTTCTCTCATCGCTGTATCACGCTCGAACGAGTTCTGCACATATGCACGCACGCACGCACGCACACACACACACACACACACACACACACAGTGGCCGTCGCAAAAACAGTCAAAATAATCGTTTTTAAACACAGTGGTTAATTAATTCAATTGTCAATTAATTAGACTGTTGTCATTAAATGAAAGATATGAACGTTCAAATTCTTGATTCCAAGTCAGTACACATTGGTGTGAGCAACAGACTTTTATCATCATCATCATAATAATAATAATAAGTGTGGTAACGCAAAATAAAATAATTATTAAGTAACAAGTTAACGCAATAATAACGTTAGCGTGCCCATCCTGTTTCAAACTTTAATTTTATGCTTTCAACTCTCCTCTTCTCTTTTTTTTTGAGGGGAGGGAACCGAGGATCAGTTTTTGTCTTGATGCACGCTCAATAATCCCAATTTTTAAGTGGGAGAAATATTTCAAGACTTATCCAAGACTCTTCCTGTACACCTCTTCATCTCTAAAGGAGTGACCACTATCCTGTAGGTGTAAATAGACTTCGGAGTCCTGGCCTGACAAGGAAGGATCAGTTCTTGATAAAAGATTTCAGCTAATGAAAAGTTTGTGGGCCTCCTTTGTCATAATGCAGCAAATATCCTTAATGGGTGATGAGTTTGGACTGCAGCCAGTGGAGTTTACCACCCAGACCCTTTTTCTATGCTGTTCTAACAAGTCCAGAATGTATTTTGCATTATCTTGCTGCAATAAGCAAGGCATTGTGTGAAAAATACATTATCTGGATGGCAGCATCTGATCTCAATGATGTGCAAGTTACCCACTGATGCCTTTTTATCAATTTCTCCAGCTGACAACCTGAATGTACCAAATGACCGGTTTCTTACATCAGGAGATTTTTTTTCTTCCCCTGATGGCACAGCAATATTCTAAGAGGACAATGCCAGAATCCATCTTTCACAATTCAAACTGTGAAAGAGTGGCCCAGGGACCATAGACAATTTCCACACATGGATTGGTCCACAGAGTCCAGTTCTTAACTGTACTGAGAATCTCTAAGATGTGCTGGAGAAGCCCGAGTCCTCGATACAAGACCATGGCGAGAAACAAATGCAACTCTGCATCATATTTAAGATGAAAATATCATAAATAAATACACAACATTGATCAATTTTTACTTTTGAGATATTGTTCTATAAACAAATGTAAAGATATAAGGAGTGTAATTTAGACATTTAGGGTTTATATTTTAACATACAAAAAAAGGAAAAACCAGTAATATATTCTTTCATTGATTGATTGCTTGATTGAATATTTAGGTAATGTTATTCCTGCTGTTTTAGTTATTATGTTACCAAGGTCGTTTCTTTCAGCATCTGCCTTCTGGGATCCACTTCAAACATAAGAAATGCAGACACATGCAAACACTCTTCAGAAGGTGGTTAGAAAATATTTTATGGGTTTAATAATGAGCCCAGAGAGGTATTGTGCCTGTCTGGCTTAGTGCAGGACAGTAAACATGGAGTAAAACTGACACCTGGTGGTTGTATGTTGGTACTTTCATATGTGCAATCTGAATCAGTGAACCATTTCTCATCTACTACTGTCACTAGGGGTTTGACATTGACTTGCCATGAAGTTTTCAGACATTTGTTCATTGTTATAGGTTACACAGGAGTAATTAATAACAATAATGAGTACTCAGCTGAGTACAGTTCTCAGCTTTACTGGTCTCATGTCCCTGACTGATGCCTGATTTATGCATCCAGGTATTATGTAAACCTGTGATATTCCACCTGTGCTCATCAAAATAAATGTCATCTAATGTGCATGAGAACTACTATTAGTAACTACTACATCAGATAAAAACGGTGTAAGTGGCTGAGAATATCCATGGATGTACCAAGAAAACAAATAAAAGTTCAAGAATATGGACTTAAAAACCATCTTGTGAAGCCCATATTGCACACAGCTCCATTTCTGAGCATTATCTTCCACTTGAGCACTCAGTGTGCTGCTCAGTAACTGTGCACCAAGTCAAAGAGACAAGTTCAAACATAGAGTCAGTTCAGTTCAGTCTGTAGAAATCAATCCCGAAATCATCAACTGACCCATTAAAATGATAGCTGTCTTCTGTCAGTCAGTATGTCATGACTTTTTCTACATTTTTACAGAGCTAAAATTCACCATATACAGTTAACTCCAGTTTATTACAGACAGGTAAAATACTTGACTAAAGCTCTGGTTTGCATAAATCAACACTCAACAGCATAATGTATTAAATGTCAATGAAGTAAAGCAATATTGATGATGAGTGATTTCAAAGTTAATATTTGGTTCTAGTTAATACAAAAAAGCTTTATGCAGTAAACAAACGGCTGTTGTTTGAGAAGAGGCCGATATGCAGAGAGCCTGAAAAACACATTCATGTTGCCACCTATAAACAGCGCTGTATAATACATATGAAATGACTTTTACTCACTATAGCAGTGGGGGTGGCAGCCACCACACAGTACAAGATGAGGGGGGGGATGAAGCTGGATTCCTCCGTGCCGGGGTACGGTTTCATTAGGTCAGCGTCATTACAGAAGAAGCCCTGCACATGGACGCTGAACAGATCCGTGCACTCCATGTAGTAGGCCAACAGTACCGTGCCGGACATGATGACGAGCTGGAAGAAAAACATGTTGGAGATGGAGCGACAGAGCCGAGAAAGTAGTGAAAGAGGAGGAGAGGATGAAGAAGAAAGACACAGTTGTTAGTTCTACATCCAGTGCACTGAAGGCTGTGCTCCTTGATTCAGTTTGAAGTAGTTGTAAAGTTGTTGTTTCGCGGCCGGTCCGTGAATACTTCGTCGCTCCGCGCTCAGCTGTGATGTGTCTTAACAGCTTTTAAGACAACACAATTGCATATGTCTTCTAAAACCTCATCTCTTCTATCCTCTCGCCTGGTTTCTCTGTGTGATGATGCTCGTGTACAAGCACCCTACCCTCCACCACCACCACCAGCAGCAGCAGCAGAAGTAGCACCATCACGACCATCACTTACCACCTCCTCTCCTCCCTCACCCCCTCATCCTTTTATCCCTCTAACATCATCTTTTGTCTCTGGCCTCCTTTCGCTCTCCTTCTAGAATCGGCTGCAGGCAATTTTCTTTTTCTTTCATACACGGTATATTTAGTCACTGATAACGAAGCAACACTGGGAAGGAAACGTAACACATCACAGAGCAGGGATTCTAATGTGATTTCTGAAACGCGGCGGCATTTGCGTCACTCGGCGACTAATGTGCCAGTGTTGCCACCAATCGAGTCAACCTGCTGGCACTGCGCTGTGGCTTCATGTCAAAGGAAAGTAACTAGATGTTTTCATATTTCATGCAAGGGAGGCTGCCAATGACAAGAAAGGCCATATAACGTCACTCTCACTGGAATAAAGAGAATGTCTTAGTCATATAATGGCTATTACCAATTATTAAGGACATCCTACAGCTACAGGTCACAGTGACAATGTTAAAAACATCTACCTGAAAATATAAGATAATTAGAGTATGGGCTTCTTTAGCTAGAGAGGACTGTTTAATATGTCACAAAAAATGATCAATGAATGGTTGTTGTGATTCTCAAACCCCTTCTACAAGACAGGCGCTTGAATAACTGCTCCCTAACACCAGGTGGCACTATGCCCCTGCACACAACTTAGTACTGCTTCGAACTGAGGACAAATCTCATGTGTGCACATGCGCACACATATAAAGTCAAATACAGGGGTTTTGTGATATCGTTTGTAAATGATTGAGTGACAATGGCTCAATCTGGGATAAAAAGGCATCACATTTCAATTTTTATGTTGTCACAAACTACATGTGATTCCCCATACACAATAGTTGTGCAGCAAAACTAAACATACGGATCATAGCTTTTCTGAATCATGTGGCTCTGCTGGTCTTTCACTGAATAGCAACATATATCGTACAATTACACTGTTTAATGTGAAACAATTTCATCACAATGATATAAATGTGTGTACAGCAGACTAGGCAATATGGTCAGTGCAGTTCAGACAGAGAGGGCAAGACAGAACCTCTGTTTACACAGAGCAGGAGAGAAACCTTGGCAGACTCAGTATTGTAACAGATGGCCATGTGGAGATGTCCACATCTTGTTTGTGTGTGTGTGTGTGTGTGTGTGGGGGGGGGGGGCTTCTCTGTTCACTTCGTCAGCTCTCTGAATACAAAGGCAGTTAGAAATGTTTGTCACATTCTCCTGTTATTAGAAAGTCACTGTGCCATGAACGGCGCACGACTTCACAAACATTAACAACTCCCGAGGAGCCATAATACCTGGATGCACACATGGCTGCTAACATTAGTAGGTGAAGTGAAGCCATTCAAAACAGAAGATCAATCCCTCCTCTGTCTTACAGCAGCTTGTGCATACATTGCCTCCATATTAACAGATTTAGGGGAAATTCATGTTTTCACGTTACACAAACAAGCTCCAACCAGGTTAATCAGCTACAAAATTATTCTCTGAAAATATGTAAATTCCTTAGCTTGCAGAAATGCCATGTAATACCCTGTGGGATACCAAGATGCTTTATTTATCACGTACACACTTATACGTTGTACAACATGCAGTAAAATGTATCCTCATGTCAGGGATTGGACAAAGCATCTGGAAGGTTGTAAGACAGGAAGCATTTGTTGAACTTATAACAATACCATTATCATTACTGTGAACTGATTTACTTTGACCATTGTATAGAATAAGAAGTCATGTCGGTTCGGACTATGCAACAGTTTGTCCTGCGATCTGTAGCAGGCTTTGAGTCAGCCCTTCAATTAGATAAAGACGTTCAAGTGTCCTGACTCGATAGTGAAAAGAAAATAGTGGTGTAGTCTAATTCCTGTGTGAATTCTTCCTGAGTTGTCTTTCTCTGACAGTTCTACACCTGAACAAGTGTCCCCGATCTGTAGGACATAACTTGTGGCTCTATTACATTCTCTCCATTCCAGTGTTGCGCTGCATTAGCTGTGTGAAGGGCAGACAGGCTGTCGTAAAAGGGTTATACAGAGTTACTGCGGCATGCCTTTATCTGGCTCCCTCGTATTGTACCATTTGCCTCCTTTACCCAGGAGTCTGTGGCTGGATGTCACAGTTCTTTGTGCCATCATGTCACTTTGAAAGAGAGGAAAATAATTCATTTACAAATCAATTACCCAAGCAAAGTACAATTTCCTACTTGAAACACATTATAAGTTTTGAATTTTAACATCTAATCGTAGGTTAAACGCTGCTGCTCGTAGGGATGCTAACGTTGCCCGGTGTCTAACACGTGTGTGGGAAACATGCTAACATGCTAACATGTTCATCCTCGGCGTGTGGTGCTGAACAGTGCTAAAAAGCTATTCTTTATTTAAAGCTAAACTATATAATTTGTGAATTTAAAAACAGTAAGCTTTCCTTGATCTTATTAGGATTGTTTTCTGTGGAACAGTAGAGTAATATCACAAACTGGGCAGGGCGGCCTCTTTTGTTTAAACTCTGCTTACTTTACATAAAATCAAAATCCAGGACTCAACTTTGAATTGATGTGACATTCTCCTAATGTGAGGAAGAAGATGTTACCTAACAATGGCAGGATGTCTGATGTGTTGTAGCCGGACTTGGCCACATTTTACTCTACGAGACCAGAACATTTCGATTACGTTTGTCACCCGTTTTAACCTCAGGAATTTAGTTAATTTAGTTATTCCTCTTTAATTATACAATGATTTTAATGTACTTACTGAATGTCAAAGTGTTCTAACACATTGGTACCAGGGCATTTTGCTAACTCTTAATATAGCAGCTAGAAACCAGCTACTACCTATCAACAGGTCTGGACCTGTGACTTCTGACATCCTTAACATTTCTTTCAGAGCAGCCTCATTGTTTATTATCCTATAGGCTTTATTTTGTCAAACTCGCCAAGTCACTGACTACACGATTTGGATTGATTATCAGTATTGACATTATGATTTTTATGAGTTTAGATCATATACTAGGTCATAGTAGTGTGTGCTTGTAAGCAAGCCTGGTCTATATGACCTATGCACAAATAATGGCCCTGTGCCTGGACTGACTGGTCTTTGTCAAGGACTACATTGCAAGGCAGCTTGTGGTGTCACGACATTTCTCAATGACTGTCACAAAGCAGCGCAACAGTTCTTCCGTTACAGTAAATCAGTGGCTGAACACAGACTGCAGCCACAAATTCAATACAAACCACAGTGCAGTGAAATGTGGCCTTCAGTAGTAAGAGTCAGTTAAAGTAAGATTGTTCACAATGTAGAGTCACCACCGTTCAGATGTGTCAGAGATACAGTCCTGTGTGTCCCCAAGCAGCAACGTGTGAAGAACAAAGGTTCTGATGTAAGAGTAAGTTCAGCAGAGAGCCGCGAGCAAGAAAAGACTAAAGCCTGTTCTAATAATAACATGACAGAAAGAAAGAAGAACTTATTGCATCAGTGCAGCCTATAGAAAGACGATCAATGATCAAAACCAATCTTTTTTTTTTGTATTTGGAATAATGACAGTGTAGAACATTAGAGATAGAGAAAGATAAAAGAATATCTGTGATAAGGATCTGGGAGGTTGACGACAGGAATTGTCAAAAACGTTACTTTAGTTTTCATTTTCGTACACAAAACCTGAGAAGTGTATGTGGTTCTCGTTAGATTAATGAAAGCTTGGGGCTCTGTGTATTACATAATCTCATCCACAGGGAGCTACAGGATATATCTGTTCTCTCTTCATTCTTTACTGTTCACCTCTACAGCTCAGCCTTTAATTAATTCCTCACCATTTACGCAACCTTTCACTTCCTTCCCCCTTACTTTATTGCACTTTTTTTCCATCCTCTTCATCTCATTCCTTTTCTCCTCCCATGTGACCCTCCTTCTTGCTGCGTTCCATCCCACTCCTTTCATCCTAATTTTATTTTTATCCTCTTTTTATGCCACAGTCCTGTCTTCCGTTTCCAGTCACAAATGACAACAACAAATTGCGCTCTGGAGGTAAAGTAACGGATGAAAGGAGAGCAACAGGTTACCTACAGAAACAAACAAATCACCATAAATGTCACACTGCCTCTGGCGGCGATCTACATCGCCCAGCTGCTCCAATCAGATGGTTCTGTTAAGGTCACGTGACAGCACTGTCCCCCTGCTCTGCTCTGCTCATGACAAGCGGGGTGAGTAAGAAACAAAAAACATATAAAAACAAACAAGCAGAAAAACTGTAGGGGGGGTTGGGATAAGAGTGGCACACGGGAGGGTACTTAGGAATAGGAAGAGGTTTGGGATGAGTTTGAAGGAGGAGGAGGAAGGCTCTGCGGAGAAAAGAGGGGTGAGAGAGAAATGAAGCTGCGAGGACGTGACAGAGACATCAAAGACGGAGTGGAAGTGAAAACAGGGATGTGCAGAGCGACACAGGGAGATGGATACGATGCCTTTGAGAACAGTCTGTGAAGAAGAGGCGGAGTAACTGAAAATAAAGTAATTGAAATGAAGTATTAGTCTGTAGGCTTTTACAGTGGCTCACATGAGCACTAAGCCAATGGTCTGCAGCAGTATTGGAAGAATATGGTGCAAACGTTCATTTGATTTTACAGGATTTTAGGGGTTTTTTTCAAACCAAATAATTGATCACCTTTCGTGTGAAACTACGATTATGTTTTAGCATTTTACTAAGTTGCTGTGCAAATAGAAGTTCTAGATAACAAATAGTGATGCTAGATGTAAAGCACTATTTCACTGTCACCATTACCATTACACGCACTCGTGTCTATTTTCACATTGGGATATACAATATTTGATATATTTTTTTATATTGACAAAAACACCAGAAAAAGTTTGTTTCGAGGCTTGAACTTTAATCCAAAATGACCAGTCAGATGTTTTTTTTCATACCTTAGAACGGTTGCTACGATTCTGAGGTTAGATTTGTTTTATCTATGTTTTCACATGCTGAATAATATTCTCTCTGAACTGTGTGAAGCTGATGGTGTCTTCTTTAACTTCATGTAATGACAACAAAATGTTTAAGATTACATGACCAGGCTTCATCAATAACCATTAACTAACAATCACAGAACGAATGAATTTTGCCATTTTCCCATCACAAAACTTCATTGAAATGACTCCATGTTCTCTTGAGTAAAAAGAAAAGCATAACAATAATGTTATTGTTACATAACAAGCATGGAGAAAAAGACAATGTCTGATGATGCTAAATCAAAGGCACGTTCACTCATCTGAGTCTGTTACACAGGATATTTCCTCAGAGGAGTATGTGGATGAGTGTGAAAGAGACAGAGGAGAGTAATGCAAGGCGTCCTGAGACATCTCTCTGATTAAGGACTTTCAGCTGACAGGCTAATTAAATATGGAGCAGCAGCACATACACACATACACTTAGCTTTCCACTCATTCCAACACTTTACGCTCTGGTTAACTGTGTATAATTTACTAGAAGAGGTCATTTGCTAATGGTTAAATTGTCTCTCTCTCTCTCTCACACACACAGTCTCTCACCTCTACAAAGATGAAACATGGGACGATGGAGTAGCTGCGCAGGGTGTTGTTGGAAGCCATCTTGTCTCCTGTCAGGAGACTTCTCCTCTCAGGATTCACAGCACCTCACTCTGCAAAGACAGAAACATTATGTGTCAGTGCTCATTACCTTACAGTGACAGACATGCACCTGTTGTAACATATGAGAACATCACTCTTTAACTGGTCAGCATGATGCAGAGTAAAGACAATGTATAGGTCGGATTTTCTTTTCTGACAGTTGTATTTGCAAAACATATTCTTGCAGTAAGTTATTCTGCACAAAGATATTAAGCATATTTAACAAAAACAGAAAAAAGACACCTCCCTAATCTAATCTAATATCTAATCTCGGTGATTCCCAGAGCAACGAGGAGAAGCATTCCCTCCGTCACGTCTACCCTTCGGTTTCCAACCAATTATTTGTGCCCACACAACCACAAAGAAAGTTGGACCAGATGATTCCGTGAAGCATAACCCATGTAGAACTGAAAAAAAAAATGTATTCTTGCTAAATAAATGACTTGATATGATTATTATGATTATAATATTTTCTTTCACTCGACTAGTCAAAATGTCTAGTGATACCAATAAGAAATAGGACACCTGAATTGGGGCAGAATCAGTTTTAATTGCTGAGATCTGACAGTACCAGGAGGAGGTCCCTTGTAGAACCCCTTAGTGTTGTGAGTTTTAAAACTGTTCTGCAAAGCTTGACAGCATCTGTCAGTGTATGCTGTCCAGATATTGATATTAATCATAAAAAGCTATAACCCTCAGTAGAATCTCAGTCATAAAAGTGTTATGTGGATGTAATTCTGCATTAAAGATGAACATTGTTCCCGTGCAGTTACTGTGCAATTCTGTCTAATGAAAGGCAGCGGGTGTGGAAAAGAGGGAGGTTAGTTTTAAATCTAAGCTGAAGAAAAGGGAGCAGTGACGTGTTTCAAATTCTACATTTGTAACATTTCTTTCATCAACTGCTATTTATTCTGTCATTCTTTAAATATTATATGTATTTGTCCTAAAGTGCTGGTTGCTAATTTCAACCACTTAACAGAAGGCTCAAATCTTGAGACGATTGAAGCTGAAGTTGGTATGTGAGATCGAGGTTTTAAGTAGCAGAAGAAAAGTGGCTTTAGTGTGGGGCAGTTTTCTGCATAAAACTGCACAAAATCCAGGGCAAAACAGTCATAACATGAATGGCAGCAGCAATCATGATGTCACAGAGCTCAGGAGCAATGAGTCAGCAATAAAAGCAATGGACGATTCAAACAGCGATTTCCAAACGCACCCTGTAAGCAACATGTAGCTGTGTCATTTTCACTGCATGCGTGTTTCTACTTTCTGTGGCGGTTGTTTGCCTCTGAAACTGCTCCATTAACATCAAAGAAGAAACTATGATCTGTGCATTTAATTAACCATTGTGGGAACTATTTTGCCGATAATGTGGTTCTGTTGCTGGTCAGATGGGGACCTTCACAATGCACTGGAGCTGGATGCAGCCTGATGGTAAGAGGCTGGGATTAGATGGTGCATTTAAGATGTAGTTTGGATATTTTACTGATCTGTGAGGTGAAGAGGAATCTTTACTGGAGGGCAAAGGTCCTTAGTTAAGCGTCTGCCAGAGGTTATGAAGTTTAGACATCCAGAGAGAGCTTGCAGTAGAGCCACAGCTTCTTTGAGTTGATTATGCCTGACACATTATGTCAGGCATGGTTATGCCTTAAGATCCCCCAGGCAGAACTGGAAAAGGTTGCGGGAAAAAGGATGTTTGGTTTACATTTCTGAACCTTCTGCCACCACGACATGACCCCAGCTAAGCAGCAATGAGTGTTTTTAGCATGAATTTCTGCTAGAAAGTCATTAATCTAACTTATTGTATTGATATTTTACTATTGCAGCCAATCTGGGATTATCTTACAAGTTCCTTCTTCCAACCGAAGACATTACATGGAGCTCCAGCTCATCCTGCCTATTACTCCATGGTGAACACTTCAGTCTCACAGTCATTATTTGCAGGTAGACAGGTCTAATCAGTTTTTAAGCGCCTGTCCCATCTCATTGAACACTCAGTCCAGATTAATTAATCTCACATTAGGTGACAACAATCTGACTGTAGGCTTCACAGCTTCCAGGGTCCCTCACTCAGAGTAAGGAAATGTCTGTAATTTATAGAAGGTCTCCCGGTTGACGGAAACTGCATGTAGTACTCCCCTGAAAAGACTTGTCATGTAGGTTTAAGTGCTTTTAGTAAATCCCTTTTATGAAATGCTACTGCAAGGCATCCATGCTATCCGTCTCAGTGCACATTAGCAGTGTAATCGGCCTCCAGTGACTGTGTGACTTTTCAGATTATGTCAGGTGAGAAAGCATCAGCTTCAGAGAGGAAATGATTAGTCATGCTTGTAATGTGGTGAAAAGCCCCAAAAACGAAATGCCCATACTAATTATATTTATACCTCTGATATCTCAAGATATTGCCGATTTTTTAGAAAACAGAACCTACAAACAGGATTTAAATTATTTATAGTTTCTGCAGCTTGTTCCACTGAACCATGTTATTAAGCCATTCAGGTGGAAACTGTTTATGTAGCCAAGTGTAATATTTTTAATCTCAGTGGAAAGTTTGGATTTTTGTTAGCTTTCCATCGTGTACTGTTTCTTTCTATGCAGCGTGCTGTAATGAGCAACAGATCATATTTTATTTTTTTGTAATTGGTGCAACTGTAATTGTATAAATGTTTTTGTTGCTGTTGCTTTTTCAACTGCAAACAGCCAAGCAATGATTCAAGATTTCCAGTTGAACTGTGTTAAACCTTTAAAATACATTTATGGTGCGAATCTTAAGCACTACTAGACCAATATAAACACCGGACCCAAACAATATTAGTATGCAGATTATGCATTTTGATACATGTACAGTACCTTCTTATAATAAAGTTATAGATTACAAAAAGTAATTTCAAAGAATTTAGATAAACATCCCTCCACAGTTGTGGTGAATGAAAAAAAAAACTCAGCTGAAGGTTTAGAAGAATCATCAGAGATGGTACATGTTTAGAAAGAGCATGCTGTTCTGGGGCAGGACACCACAGAGGCAGCTGTCACTCTACCAAAACACACAACATGGCACCTGAGGTTTTCCAGGAAGCATCATAACAATGCACATCGGAAAACTATGGAATAATTGAATACCAACATAAAACCTTTACAGGGATCTTAGAGAATAATAACATGGTGGTTGTTCTGAACTTGAGCTCATTAGAAGTTGGCTTATGCAGCAGAACAATATCCCACACTAAGGTAAAAGTGCTATAGAATGACTTAAAGAAAATGTAAATCCACCTGGGAAGAGCCCAGATCTCGATCCAATAGAGATGCTGAGGAGCTGTTTGAACCAGACATCCAGCTAAATAACACGGCTGAACTAAAGAATGGTCCTATTTGCTGTCTGTGAATATTTAATAACGATTATAATTGCCTGTGTGCTCCTGGCTTGGGCACAGTCGTGTTAATCTGTGCTTGGAGTTATGATAGTCACAGGAAAAAGGCCAGGTAATTACTATCGGTGCTTATATGTGCAGTTTTTCTTATCAATGCATTTAAGGTCTAGATGCATCCGCCTCCTTTTATTTACTATTTTTGAAACCAGAGTAGGTAAATAAAGGTGCAAAGTGCAGTAAAGGGCTTCATGATTTGTCTGTCACTGCAATTTGATTACTCCACATTGGTCTGTGTAGTCACCTCAACTGTCCAATAAATTAGTGAGCCGTCATCTCACTGCATTTCATATTTGTAAAAATCCACAAAATTGTAAGTAGCTCCAAGGCTTCATTCTTCTGAGATATGTCCTGTAGATTATTTCATGGACGCTGTACAGACTAAACCCTAATTTTAGTCCAGCACTGTGGACAGTGGAGCAGAGGGAAATGTCCAAGTGCGAGATTGGTGATTTGATTTGGGGCTCTGTGACAGATGATTCAAATCAGAAAATTTTTTTGTTGGGCCCACACACTGTCAAAAAGTTTACACTACATTCAGTTATTTCTCGCTCACAGGAGCAGCCTCACAGTCCTGAGGTGTCAAAGCACTGAACAACTGGCCCTAGTCACAGTAAAGTCTTTACATGATTTGTCTTTTTCCCATAGCCTCAGGACACCGAAGTTTCAGAAGATGATCCAAAGATCACAACCAAGGAACGTTTTCCTCCAATTCCAAGCGCCAGTTAATTACAGTCAGATGAAAGGTGATCAGATTGCCTTCCCAGCGGCGAGCTCATCAAACGAGCAGCCTACAGGCTTTGTCAGGATTCATCAGTATCTCCTCTGCGCTCGGTCAGGCTGTGATGACTTTGTCTAGACGTAACTGCTCTCCTCTCAGAGATGGCAGGAGCTGACTGTGAAATACTGAAACCCAGAAATATCCTCTGATTGACCATCTCCTGGTCTCCAGCTGAATGTGACGAGTGTCTGAATGTGGCGCAACTGTCACAGTAGCAGAGTTGGCGAGTGAGCTGGGAGTCAAAATTAAATATTACTTCATGTTATCATTGCTCACGATAGTCTTGTAGCCGCGTGACCTTCTCTCTTTCTATATTATATATTTACTCAACTCTAAAAACGGACACAAATTTGCAGCTGCCAGTTTAAAACACAGTGGTTTAAAAAGTTAACTGATCTATAACACACAGCATCTCTAATTGAAAAATAAAAATTTCACACTGTCAAATTCTCTTCATGCTGCCGGTTGATATATTATAAATACGTTGTCAATTGTAGCCACTTTACCTGCATCCAACAAAAACCATAAAGCTGAGCGAGAACGCACCAGCACTAGTTGTTTTATACTTCACAAAGCCCTACACACAGCACCCCAAAGATGCTATTTTGAGTGTCTTTCTCAGCAGATGGACTGCATCAAAAGCGTTGGCTGGGAAATATGCCAACTCAGCTCGCCAGTCTATGTCCAAAACCTCCCAACACTGAAAAATCTTTTCTATTGCAACAAATTCTCCTGCTGTCTATTATACAACTATTATATCAATTACTTTTGTTCCACACGATCTCTTGTCTTAAGAGTACTGTGGAAAAGGTTTATTTAGCTTCCACTGTGCGTATATCTTATTTTGAATTTCTTATCTGCTGACTGCATAACAGTGCACACCCTCTCACAGACATGGAGCTGTCCCATGGCTACTACGCATGCCAACAGTGCATATTTGATGCTATAAATAGTCACTTTCTATACTTCCCTTGTGGATTTCTTACAAGTGATTTGAGGCAAATCAACCTATTCTTTAGCTTAAAAACTATTGTGTGTGCTTAAAAAGTGTATGTTATGTCCATCCACACAGAGCTCTGCGTTATGACGAAGTAACATTGTCATATTTCCTCTCAAATTTGAAAAGTTGCAATGCAAATGCAAAACACAATGAGCCCCAAATAAAACAGCTATTTAAGGTTTGTCTAATTAGTAAATCACAATGAAATCCTGATACCTTGTGACAGAGACCTAAAAAAAGACTTGCATATGCATGTTATCAAAACAAGTTTAGCATTAGCATTTGAATTTAATCTTTAGCCTTTTTCCTTTAGTCTAAACTGTTTTTTTTAATTCCACTCCAAAAGTCAACTATTCATTTGACCTTGGAAACTCAGCAGACTAAACTTATGTTTCATTTTTAATTGGTCATTTCTTATGAGATGGCTCAAGTGAGCTTGTTGGTAGAAATAAAAAGTCTTCTAAGTCCTTCCAATCAGCTCACAGTTGATGTTGATATAAAATAGCATAGTCTAATTTGAATCTATACCAGCTCTGATACCAGCTAACTTAATACCGTGAATAGTATCAACACTTGAATGTGGGTAATTATTATTTTATTCTTTGAGAAAGAAAGCTTAGCTGAAAAATCTGCACTACGCCGGCAACAACTTACAGTAGAGGACACGAGAATGTCAGACCTGGAGACGGGTAAGATGAGATCAAAACCATACAAAGTTGAAAGTAAAAGAAGATCAGGAATATCATTTTAGAACCGAATCAAAACTTCTCAAAGAGAAGTTTTAAAACGCATTCCCCTGGAGAAAGACATTACTGAACAAAGGAAAGTGAATCTAGACACGAAGGTGTTTTTTTCCATATGTTCCTATAAGTATAGTTTTAAAAATCCTTAGGTACATTTCTGTCTTTGTTGCTGGCCTGAGTTTCACCTCAATGTCTTTATGCTGCTTGTCTCCTTTATAGCTCATATCCACAGCTTTAATTAGTTCGTCTTCAATGTCATACAGTATCTCACTCAACAGAAATCACAGGCAAGTGCCTCCCTTTAAAGTCTGGATGTGGGCTAAGAGTAAATAAACACTATGAAATGACATCGTATTGAGGTTTGTTCTTCTACTTGACTTTTACCAAATTACAAATTGTTCCTAATGAGACATAAGATCAAATTTGATTTTGCTAAAGTGCATTTCTCCCCTCTTAAATCAACGGGCAGTGAATTCATTCTGGTTGTTTCTTCAAACCTAACAAATGTCATTACCAAACAACTGCAAACGCCTAATGTAAATTTGCATTTTTATGACTGTAATTGATTATTTTTTTTCTCAAATTTGTAGCAATGCATGTTTCTTAAGGGCTGCAGGCATAAGTGTATGTGTTTTCTCAGAGTTTTGAATGATCGTATAGAAGTTATTCACATGTGTCACATGTCTATTTGTTTCGAGTTTTTTGATTCACATATTTACGTTCACAGTTCATACACAGTTCTTTAGTCCAATAACTAATCACCATCTTCCAACTGGATAATAAGCCATAAGGTTTTTAAAAGATGCTTTAGCCAATTTATGCCACCCAGAGGACACGCACATTTACAAATTAGTACTGTTTAACACCCTGTTAGTGCACATGACCAAATGGGGAAGTTCAAAATATCTCAAATTAAAGCACTCACCCGTTGTTCCCTCCAGAAAATTACAATGTTGCAAACGCACATTCAGCAACTAACAGGATTTGGGCAGGTATTCCAAATAAATTGCAGTGCATAATGATGTTTTTAGGCAGTTGCATCCTTTTTCATTATTAATTTATTGGGAATAACTTTACTGACTGGCTGAACTTGCATTTAAACCATTAAAACCTTCTGAAAGGACACTACTTTTTAGCTTAGTAGTCTCTTAAGTACACAGCACTTCCATCTTTGACATCAGACCACAGCCCAAGCTCCAGTTAATGGCAGACAGCCACTGGAGGGCACCAAAATTGATGGTCAACAAAGACTAAATAAGATGCTGTAGATTTATTTGTTTCCTCTGGTTAATACCCTTTTCTTTTGTCATGTTGAGTGGTTTTTGGTTTTGCTGCTTATAGCATGACATGACAACAACGTTACCTTTTACCTAAAACACATAGGCAGCAGAGAGTTTTGAATATCTTACAATTATAAGGAAATATATACTTTTGCTGGTCTTATGAAAAACATTACGTGGTTATCAGATCAATCGAAACCAAACTAGCTGGTTATTTCCAGCATTTATTTCTGCAACCTGACTATCCCTGCACAGAGATCCGGAGTGTAGCCCAGAGTGAAATCCAGTGCAGCAGGCTCAGCGGTGGAGCAGTAGTAATGATTCTGGTGATCTACAGTCACTGGGGAATCACTGTTTTCACCTCCATCATGGCAGGATGTAGTTACTCATCTGCAAAAGCACTGGGACAGTCAGTGGCTCTATCAGATCTGTACTCAGTGTCAGCTGCAGACTCTTGTGTAAACGGTGAAATTATCGGACTAGATATAAACTACCTACTTCCTCTGCAGTTCAGTTCAGTCATGAGTCCAGCATGCATGTGTGTACCTGTCAGTTTGAGCTGCAACTGAGGTCTCTGGCTTTTGGTATTTCCCTCATCCCAATGTCACTCTAGACAATTTCAGCTTTCAGTCTTTGCCTCGGTTCCTACTTTTCCCAACAAATTCATTGGTAATGGACATATGACTCACTGACAGTATACTGTAAAATATGTACACAGTTGTACGACTCTCTTTTCCTTCTGTCTTGCAGGAAACTAAGGCAAACAAGCGTAGAGTCGCTTTATTTGTTACCAGCTATGTGTGCCTCACATACAATAATAAATAAGCAAAGGTGTGTTTAATAGCCAGGGAGTGCGATCATCATCTACTGGTGAGCTAAGGTAACAAGAAACAGTCCACATAACCGGTCGAGGCAGATGGCCGCCCACCCTGAGTCTGGTTCTGCTGGAGGTTTCTTCCTGTTAACACTAGATTTACT